>OMNR01036027.1:0-11731 GCA_900303205.1 Mora moro
CGCGTCGCCCCTCAGTCACTACAAGTAGAATAATAAACGAAACGTGTCTCAAATGTCTTACATCTGACGTTTCAAACATGCGGGAGTTACAACAGTCACGTTCATTTCATATTTAATATTCATTCATATTTGTCATGACATGTCTAAAAATGACATTTGGAGGCAAAAAAAAACAACGGACTGTTTGGGGTGTTTTGTTTTTAGCCGTAGCTCCCGTGGTAGCAACACGGACACTTCAGACACTGCGCCACCACCAAACTCATTATAGAATAATAATATATTTTTATTATGTATAATAATAAGTTGCGCCAACTGGCTTTCACGGTGGAAGAGGTTCAATTGAACACGAGTAGTGGTAAGAACATATTGTTATTATCTCGAGGTATTATTGAAATCCCGAACATTCCCGCGAGAAGATGACGACTTAACGAGACATTAAAAGCCTTCCGCGTCCAGCTCCTGCAGCGGTGAGGAGCTGCCAGGAGCTGTCGTGCCGGCAAACAAATGAGCGATTTAAAGACTGCACTTTGCACGCGGAAGCAGTGGAAAGACAACGACGACAAAGTCTTTACATGCATTTTTTGAAACATTGTGCTATTTTGTGCAGAGAAGCTGAGTCGTCCGTCATGGGGAAAGCGGCGTCAAAAGGAGGAACTGCTGAACTTGCCAAAGCAACTTTGTTAAAACAGGAGAAAGTAACTTTGTTCAAACAGGAGCCAAGTGGCGTAACGTACAGAATCCCTTCCCTGCTTTACCTGCGGGAGAAGCGCACGTACCTCGCCTTTGCAGAGCAGAGGACTTCTCCATCGGACAACGATGCGAAAATTCTGGTGATGAGAAGAGGGACTGTTGCAGAAGACGGTTCTACACAGGTAAAGTATACATGTCATCCATGACACCTTGCTGTGCGTTTGTAACACTGACGTGTAAACATAACAGTGACCTCGATAGTAATACATTATTGCTGTTGTGAAATCGTGTTATTTTGTATCACTTCCTTGCACCAACATACCCAGACAAATTCCTTGTATGGGTAAACCTACTTGTAACTACATCACGTTCTGATTCGATGATGATGATGATGATGATGATGATGATGATCATCATCATCATCATCAGCATCATACTAATAATGCTGTCGTCTTCCCAGTGGTCCCCGTGTGAGGAGCTGTCTACAGCCCAGCTCCCAGACCACCGCACCATGAACCCGTGTCCCGTGTACGATCGCAACACCCAGACCCTCTTCCTGTTCTTCATCTGCGTCCGGGGCCACGTCACGGAGCGCCACCAGATCCAGACGGGACACAACCAGACGAGGCTGTGCTCCGTCACCAGCCGCGACCACGGGGCCACGTGGAGCGCCGCGGAGGACCTGACAGAGAGCGCGATCGGTGAGACTCTGGGCCGCTGGGCCACGTTCGCCGTGGGGCCTGGCCACGGCATCCAGCTGGCCGCCGGGCGCCTGGTGGTGCCGGCGTACGCGTACTACGAGCGCGTCAAGTGTTTCTGCCTCTTCCCCGTCCCGTTCACCGTGGTGCCGCGGGCCCTCTCCATCTACAGCGACGACGCGGGGGGCACGTGGCGCGTCGGCCAGCTGCTGGACGCCTCGTCGTGCGAGTGCGAAATGGCGGAGGTGACGGACGGCAAGGGCGCGAGCCGCCTGTACTGCAACGCCCGCCGTAGCGGGTCGTGCCGGGTGGAGGCGCTGAGCCGGGACAGCGGTGAACACTTCAAGGAGCCCCGCAAGGCGAAGACACTCGTCGAACCACGCAATGGTTGCCAAGGCAGCGTCATCGGCTTTCCCGCCCCCGAGCTCCTACCGGGCGACCGATCAGAGAGTATGAAGACCTGGCTGGCGTTCAGCCACCCCACCGATAGGCACAGGAGGCTGGACATGGGCGTGTATTTGAACCGCGCGCCCCTGTCTGGCCAGTCTGACTGGGACCCACCGATGGTGATCCACCGCGGGCCTAGCGGATACTCGGACCTGGCCTACAACCAGGATGACCGGCGCTTCTCCTGTCTACTGGAGTGTGGGGAACGCAGCGAACTGGAGCAGATCGCCTTTGTGTCCTTCACGCTCGATGACATTAGGCAGACGTCCAACTAGGCCACAAGGTTTGAATTCGTAAGGAATTCCCAATAAAGTTTACACATGTGCACTGAGATGTGATTATATTGCACTATGTGTCTGTTTGACATGTTTATGCCAAGACAGAGGTTGTATGTACATGATGAACAGCATGATCTGTTAAAATATGCAATAACAGAAAAACAAATATGCAAATATATAACAACGGCAAAATAAAGTTGTCATGTTGTCAACCATTCTGTACTTCTGTATATTTCAATTTTACTGCGAAATCTGTGAAGACAGATTTATTTTTATATTTCAGAAATGTATTTCACCACATGCACGTGCACACATCCCTGACCGGCACTGTAGAAACAAAGGAGCAGCCTAGGTCTGCCTTTTTGTCTGAGTTGAGGTTCCTGAGGGCTTTGTCAACCTCTTCATCACCAGGTCACAAGAACCTCGGGTTCTTGTGGAACATAACGTGAAATGGAGTCCATCTCCACAACTACAAGGGCTGTCGTGCCGAGGTCTTGACCCCCTGATAGGATGTTCAGCGAAGGTGGAACTACATTACTACGCCTCAATAGTATTGTAGTTTTATCAACAAGGTTTTGCAAAGTATCACATGCCTCCTTTAAATATATAAATGTTTTTTTCTTCTGTACGTGATCGGACTTGCGTATTATGCATTGCACTGAATTGAGAATGTCTACTGAAAGACCCAAGGCAATCATATCTTTTTCCTCCTATAATTTGACAATGTTATAATGTAGTCGATTAGCCTACCTTCCTGTTACTGTTTGGAAGCGAGATCCAAAGGAATTTGTTCATACAAATACATGTTCGCTACTGTAAAATCAAGATCACTGGAATCATTTTAACACATTGCTCGCCTCAATTTCATCCCCTTGACTCAAAATGTACATTGAACTGAATGCAGCACTGTAAACAATATTTTGTTCCTGTAATCCACTTTTCCATTGCGAATGATAGCCTACCTTTGGATATTATAAATGATTCTGAATTCCCCCTCCTTAAAAGGTAAATAATAATAGTCATAATAATCATCATGATGATTATGTATTGCATTTATATAGCGCTTTTCATAACACAAAGACATTAAGGTCCTTGTACTACCAGGCTGGACATGCAGTCTACCAAAACATGTAACCCCCTCTATAATGTGCAGTCTGCCCTACCATCAAGTTTGTTGTTTTGTACATACTTCAGATCATGCCTAATGACCTTAGTGAATACGGAGAAGTTTCTTATTCCAAAGTTATAGGGGATACACATTCTTTCAGACTGCATTTTCAACCTGCCATGCAGTCTGGCAGAATGTGTATCCCCCCTCCATGATGCACAGTCGCTGCCCTACCATGGAGTGCTTCATTGTGTATGTACTTCAGATCACACCTAAACCTTGGGGAATATGGAGAACTTTCCTCTTTCCCAGGAAAAGATAAAGGGGATACATTCTTTCAGACTGCATTTCAAACATTTGCATCCATAATTGGCCAATTAACATCCCTGTTGTTGAGTGTGTGTGTGTGTGTGTGTGTGTGTGTGTGTGTGTGTGTGTGTGTGTGTGTGTGTGTTAAAGGGTAGAAGGATAAAAAAAAAAGAATAGAAAAACTTTAAACACTAAATGGCTCTAAAATGAAATAACCGTCTGTTTAGTACATAATCAGTGGCAGTTGGCTGTGAACTGTGGAGCTCTGGCAGACATTGGAAAGTGCGCAGTGAGGACCTCTGGCAGACATATTGGAAAGTGCCCAGTGCAGCCACTGAGCCCTCATCTAGCACCACTTTTCAGGGCTCTGAGATTGAGTCTATCTCAATACAAATGTCTAGGAATTGTAATCGATGATTCTCTCTCTTTTGCGCCTCACGTTCAGAAATAGGTAAAAGAAAACCAACCTGAAAGTTGAAATTGGGTTTTTAATTTGAGTCTCGCTGTAAGAGCCACAATGTGTAAAATGTATATCGAATTGTTGCGCTTTAGTGAGTTACGTCGTGTGCGGTTCAGGCGGGCGGAGAGCCACGTGACGTAATACGTACGTGACGTAGTAGCGTACGTAAATAACGTAAAACCTTCCAGTAAACAACTCTCTACTTATATTACCTCCCATGTCATTCGCGGTGGACTACGTTGCCGTGCCTACAGCCCGTCGGTGGCTTCTTTTTTTGACTTGACACGACGGAACTGAGCGTCGGAGGAGATGAGCGTCAACGCGCCGCGGGAGGAGCGTCAACGCGCCGCGGGAGGAGCGTCAACGCGCCGCGGGAGGAGCGTCAACGCGCCGCGGGAGGAGCGTCAACGCGCCGCGGGAGGAGCGTCAACGCGACGCGACTGGTGGATTTCGGGCGGGAAGTGTCCGCGACACGACTCTCGGGAAGAAGTCCTCAAAGGCAACGTGGCGGTGTGCTACCCGACCGAAGGAAAACGTCGCCAACAGCTAAGGAAAGACTTCTGATCCGCGAAGAGAGACCGCCGGACGCTCTGAAGGGAATTAAGAATGACGGATGCAAATTTGATGGACGATGCTGATTTGATTCAAGATGCTAACCACAAGATGCTAACTACCGCGTGCTAATAGCTTGCCTTAAAACACACTGGCGTGTGTTTTAAGGCAAGCTATTAGCACGCGGTAGTTAGCGGTAGTTAGCAGAAGCCGCTGCGTGTTTCTTCATGCGGAGAAAGAAACCAATAACAGTAAATCAGTGTCGACGAACGCTGACCGCACTCCAAATGAAGAGGTATCAGGTGCTCAGAAGTCTGTCACACAGGAAATAGTTGGCTACACTGGGCCCGGAGGGACAGAGTGCCTGCTATCGATTGTACCAGTGAAAGTGAGATCCCACAGGGGTGGCGGGTCTATAGAGACATATGGTTTTATGGACCCTGGAAGTACAGCCGCATTCTGTACAGAGGAGCTCCGAAAGAAACTGAACGTGAAAGGAAAGCCGACTCAGATTGTTCTGAGCACAATGGGCCAAGGAGAACCTGGTGGACAGAAGCTGATTAACAGTTACATGTTCTCAGATCTGGAAGTTTGTGGCTTGGAGGACACGAAATACATGCAGTTACCTAAAGTCTTCACACATAACAACATCCCTGTTCAAAGTGTTTCTTGAAGACTACAAAGCTTTCATGGAGGGCATACTTGCTAAAGGCTACGCTGTTGAAGTTCCTCAAGAACAGCTTGACCACAAACGACAACAGGGTCTGGTACGTCCCACACCACGGGGTGTACCACCCAAAGAAAAAGAAAATGTGTGTGGTCTTTGACTGCATGGCTTCATTTCAGGATGTGTCACTGAATGGTCAGTTACTGAAGCGACCTGACCTCACCAATATGCTCATTGGTGCCTTGGTGAGGTTTCGCGAAGATCCAATAGCGATAATGGCAGACATTGAATCAATGTTCTACCAGGTGAGAGTTCCTGAGGCAGATGTGGACCTACTACAATTTTTGTGGTGGCCGGACGGCAACATAAATGCACCAATAAAAGTATACCGGATGGCAATGCACCTTTTTGGAGCGACTTCGCCTCTTATGCCTTGCAGAGAACGGCAGAAGACAGAAAAGACACTGCAGCTTCAGAAGCTGTTGAAACAGAATCAGTGAGCTAAAAGATCTTGATCTCGCTCATGATGCCCTACCCACTGAACGAGCACTTGGTGTACAGTGGTGCACGCGCGCGTGCGAGTTGGGACGGCTGCATCCTGTCTTACCCGATATTGCACCGGCACCTGACAGGATGACAGATTACAGGGTCCCTTGGCACACACCATTTCCACATACTGGCCTTGCATCAGTGATAGGCAGTTTGTAGTTGGTAGTTGTTGTGCCTGAGGTGGACAGCAGTGAAACATTGTGCTATTTTGTGCAGAAACTTGAGTTGTCCGTCATGGAGAATGCGCCATCAACAATAACAACTGATGATCCTTCTATACTTGTCAAAGCAACTTTAGAGAAAGTAACTTTGTTCAAACGGGAGAAAGTAACTTTGTTCAAACAGGAGGAACAGGAGCCAAATGGCGTAACGTACAGAATCCCTTCCCTGCTTTACCTGCAGGAGACGCGTACGTACCTCGCCTTTGCAGAGCAGAGGACTTCTCCATCGGACAACGATGCGAAAAGTCTGGTGATGAGAAGAGGGACTGTTGCAGAAGACGGTTCTACACAGGTAAAGTATACATGTCATCCATGACACCTTGCTGTGCGTTTGTAACACTGACGTGTAAACATAACAATGATGTCGATCATATGTGTATTGTTGTTCATTACCCTATGATAATCATTATAATCACAATAAAATCAAATAATACATTTATATTTCGTACTTACTTTTATCGCAAGCGAGTTACAAATGAGACTGAGAACACAATTCACGATCACAAAATAAAGTAAATAACTGCAAAATATAAAAAAGCGACCAAACAAAAAAGTAGCTATAGGAATCAGAAAGATATGGTTCTTATATTAACATTTTTATATAATAGTTACATCTCAAGATACAAAGGGCAGTCTGAATTTGACATAAGAGCTCAAATTCAGCATCAGAACAAATGATATGGTCGTCTTCCCAGTGGTCCCAGAGTGAGGAGCTGTCTACAGCCAAGCTCCCAGGCAGACGCACCATGAACCCGTGTCCCGTGTACGATGGCCACAAAAAGAAAGTCTACCTGTTCTTCATCTGCATCCCGGAAGGCGCCTCAGAGAACTCACAGATCCAGGCGAAGCTGTGCTACGTCTCCAGCGACGACCAGGGGCAGGTGTGGAGCGCCGGAGCGACGGACCTGACGGAGATTGTGATGAAGGATAAAGCCTGGACCATGTTTGCCTTGGGGCCCGGCCACGGCGTCCAGCTGGAGTCCGGCCGCCTGGTGGTGCCGGCTCACGCATACATCAATGACGAGCAGAATGTGTTCTCCATCTACAGTGACGATGGGGTCACCTGGCATGCCGGCCACCTGCTGAACGTGCCGGGGGGCGAGTGTGAAATGGCGGAGGTGATGCACGACGGGAAGAGTCACCTGTTCTGCAACGCCCGCAGCAAGGGGTGCTGCCGGGTGCAGGTGCTGAGCGTGGACTGCGGCAAAACCTTCACGGAGCTCGGCAAAAAGGCGCCGAAGCTTGTCGAAACGAAGCGTTGGGGCGGTTGCCAAGGCAGCATCATCAGCTTTCCCTCCCTCGGGCTCCCACTGTCTGACCCATCAGTTGAGACCTGGCTGGCGTTCAGCCACCCCAGCAATGAGAGTGAGAGGCAGGACGTGGCCCTGTATTTGAATCGCGCGCCCCTGTCTGAGAACCCGGTCTGGGATCCACCGATGGTGATCCAGGACGGGCCTAGCGGATACTCAGACCTGGCCTACAACCGGGTCGACCATCGCTTCGCCTGTCTGCTGGAGTGTGGGGATAGCAATGCTGGAACACTGGAGATCGCCTTTGTGTCCTTCGAGCTCACAGCTCAATAGGTTTCAGGCGGCAGTTGCTGCCATTGTGCATTCCTTTGATTACACTCCACTATTCATACTAACCAACTTCATTGGTCTTTTTGGTCTATTGTTGGGGTTTTTACTGGTTGAATCAGTGACTTAGAAAGTGCTTTAAGTGGCCATAGGGCAGGAGAGTGCTATATAAATGCAGTCCGTTTACCATTTATCTTATCTGAAGTATTATTCCTGGATGATTTAAAATGGTGACACTTGACGCGCTGGAATCAATTCTGCATTATACATTCTGCATTATACATTCTGCAATATACATTCTGCATTATACATTCTGCATTATACGTTCTTCATTATATATTCTACATTATACATTCTGCATTCTACATTCGGCATTATACATTCTGCATTATACGTTCTGCATTATACATTCTACATTCTGCATTATACGTTCTGCATTATACATTCTGCAATACATTCTACATTATACATTCTACATTATACATTCTGCTATTGAGATTTGTACTGTGCTCTCTCTTGGGAGGAGTACAACAGTAGGTATACTGTAGGTATTGTATGTTTGACGTGTGCATTCTACATTCGGCATTCTACATTCTGCATTATACGTTCTGCATTATACATTCTGCAATACATTCTACATTATACATTCTACATTATACGTTCTGCAATACATTCTGCTATTGAGATTTGTACTGTGCTCTCTCTTGGGAGGAGTACAACAGTAGGTATACTGTAGGTATTGTATGTTTGACGTGTTGAACTGGTCCAAACTGTTGGTTTCGCCATGGCTGATAATCTCGGAATTGTGAAATGTGTTCAGAACCACGGAGGACACGGGGGAAGTGTTACTAACTCCCTTATTGCTTTTTCATTCATTGTAAGGGTCTCTTAGTATTAAGCTTGTTAAGAAGAGGAAGTGTTAACTATGAAAGATCATAAGCCTGTTTTACCAAAATATGTGTTTTGCATTGCATTCGACATGCAGTATTCTGAGAAGCGGCCGAATACACTGGATACGGACGGCATGTGAGTAGTGAGCAGCGGTAGAAGAATACCAACGGATGTTGTAAGAAAGACGTTACGTGTACATGACACCAACAGCGTGAGCTGTTAGTAGAATATGCAAATATGTAACAACAGCAAAATAAAAAGTTACGTTGTCAACCATTCTGTAATTGTGGTTTATTTCAATTGTGCTGGGCTCACAAGGTAAGCATCTAGGCTCACAAGGTAAGCATCTAGGCTCACAAGATACTGATATGCAAAAGCCTTGAGCGTCTGCCTACGATGGTGAGGGGGGGCGACCGTAAGTTGTGCCCTGTCTTCGCTACATATACTCTGTTTTTACTGTTGTACTCTGGACTTCTCCGAACAACCTGGTTGTGAGACAGAACGCCCGTCAATGCGCTTGACTATTATTGTGTTTTATTTTGTGTAACATAAAATCCATTTAATCGACTCAGTTTGGATGACACTTTATTAGTTTAAATAGATCACCGCTCGAATTCTAGACAGAAGGAATTAACGTTTTATCAAGAGGCAAGAAATTCCAAAACAGTGACAGCACCAGCATGCTGGAGTCCTGCACAAACAATGGCAAACACATGTTGTCAGGAATTGGATATGACATCTATTACATATGAATCAACCCAGTTCAGCAAAATACCCAAATCACAATGCATAGGCTGTGGCATCGTTATGCCAATTCGGTAACACTTTATGAAAACTTTCATTTGTAAGCCATTAATAAATAGTTATTTAATTATAAATAATACAGGATACATTATTTACTAATCATATGTTAACTATTTGAGTATGATCTGTTGTAATTAAACAGGAAATAATATTGACTATTGGCTATTGACTATCATATATATAACATATCATAACAGTTTGAATCTGATTTGAATCTGGTTTGATTTGTTCAACATATGTCTGATTAATAGATGAGGGATACAGTTGCTCGTAAATCACTTGTACATCATTAGCTCATGGCAGTAAATGCACAGCTATTCCTAGATAAACTTATTTTGAAAACATATGTTACGTATACATTATTTTTCAATCATACAACAAATGATGCTTGAATACCAAATACATTGCTTATGTATGTACTATAGTTCATAGGATTCTGCTCGTTTTATACATTATCTGTTACAATGTTATGATTGTGAGACTACATACTACATACATACTACATACACACGGCTGGTTAACGGGGATTGTCTGTAATAGTTAATATCCAATCATAACGTAATGTGATCTAGACCAGAGGTCCCCAACCCCCGGGCCGCGGGCCGGTACCGGGCCGTGGGTCATTTGGTACCGGGCCGCGAAGCAAAAAAATGTTTTGCACTTTATATTCGTTTTTGTGGTGTATCTCTATCTTATTTTTAAGGCATGTTTAAACGTCACCATAGCGACCAGAGTCAGAGAGCGTTCGGGTCAGGGGGCAGAGAGGATGTTATTCATGTTAAGTTGTTGGCGCGATGTTACGAGGACACTGCTAATAAAGTTGCATACATACATGTCTGACATTAAACCGGTCCGTGGCGCTAAAAAGGTTGGGGACCGCTGCTCTAGACGCCTAGAGAATAGAGCAAGGTAAGAAGTTCAAAGAGTACGAGGCAGCAGAGGTTTGTTTACAGTGATGTAGTGTCCTCAGAATTCTTGACACCCTTTATACAAATTAAGAAAAGAGATTGTATTAAATGAACGGTTAAGTACTTAAAACCCTTTTAAAAAAACTAAAGAAATGATGAAACAATATTAGCCTAATGTAGGCAAATTACATGGATTTTCATTTTGCCTACTGCATGTCAATGGTTTTTTGTGGATTTTCTTTTTTTCAAACTGATTTTCTGTCTGCTTTTTATTTTGTGATTCACACCCTTAAAGATTCACTAGAATGCTTTTTCTGGGGAGGACCCCATGGTTGTATTTCTGAGCAGGGCCGACCAAGCACATTAACCCTTAAGCAAGCTTCCCCTGGCAAGCAAACACCAAACAATCAACAGTCAACACTTCTTAACAGTTCAACAGTTTTGTACAAGTACACCAAAATGTACACTTTTATGTAAATTATGACATGTCCATTTTTCTCCAATATTAGTAATTGTTTTAGTTTAGATTGTAAGACCATATCTGTGATAGCAATGGTTATTATGGTTATAATGGTTATTAAACATGATTATAAAATGTCTATAGGGTCCACATGATAATCCAGATCAGGTTTGGTGGGTCTAAGTATTGTGGTTTTCATTGAAGACCTGGTAGCTTATATGGTTTACATCGTAAAAATCATTAAAAATCACACAAATCATTGTATTGCTTTGAATAGGACAGAATATTTTTTGTTAATTTTAACACTGTCTCAATAAATACATTTTCTACTTGATTGCAATTTTTGGTTGGGACATTTCACTAGTTTCTTGACAATGGTCACTGGGGACATATCCCTGTCGTCCTTACTAAAAACTAGTAAAGCAGTTATTTTCTTAAAATGTTTTATTTTTATTATATTTTTATATATTTCTTTAAATATTTGGGAGGATGCGTCCCCCTGTCCTCCCTATAGATTACACGTATGGTTCACAGAGCAGCATGCTGTTGAAAATACACAAATACACACGTACAATCACACACAGATGAGATTGTATAAAGACAGTGTTTAAAAGGCCGAACCCCTCTCCGTGTGCACTCACAAAATGATGTTACAATGGTCAAAATAATTGTACATTTCATAGATTAGCTTGGCTTTATTTTTGGACTATCAGTCTATTGGGTGTTTTTTTTTGCTGGTTCTCGGCCCAGAGGCCCTTCTGGGATCCTCCTCCTCTGGATCTGACATGCCTGCCCCACTCCTTGTAGAATCCCATAAAAAAAGAAATAGTATTCTATTGAGTCATTAAATGTTTGTTTCATTGCATCATTCCTCCCCTCTCCACTGTGAGAGCCAGTGTGTGGTGAGCATTCTGGTGCTTACTGGCTCCCATGCATCACCCAGGTGGGTGCTACACGCGCGCACACACACACGCACACACATACACACACTCAGTATGTAAAGCGCTTTGGGTGTCTTCAAAAGCGCTTTATAAATGCAATGAATTGTTATTTATTATAATTTGTGTTGATTTTCCTACGATTATTATTTTGCTATGGGGTAAATGCATTAA
>OMNR01036032.1:0-10067 GCA_900303205.1 Mora moro
GGGAGAAGGGACATCGTTCACCAAATCTGTGTGTGTGTGTGTGACTGTGTGTGTGTGTGTGTGTGTGTGTGTGTGTGTGTGTGAGTGGGTGAGTGAGTGTGTGCGTGTGTGTCTGTTGTGTGTGTGTGTGTGTGTGTGTGTGTGTGTGTGTGTGTGTGTGAGAGGGGCATGCATTTAGACGGCACGATTTGCCAAACAGTCGAGTGAAAGTCAATTGTCTGTGTTTCTCCTCAATCACTGTCGACGTGTGCTGCTGTATCCGCAAAGCTACAATCAACCCGCTGCACATAAACACATAAACGCCCGACACAAAGAGCGCCGGAGGATTATCTAGATTTAAATCCGGTCGCCTGTTGAGTTTTCTTTAGCGCGCGATCTATAATGCATGGCTTCCAACACCCCGCGACACACTGACACGCAGCCTCAGCTGGGATCCTGACACCAGCGGTGTGTTCAGTGTGTGTACAGGCGGTCCGATAAGGTGTCTGTAAACCACGTTAATAAATGATACCGTTCCTGTGCTGCCGGAGATACAAAGATTATATAAATGAACCCATTCATTTATATGAATCCCATTTAGCATGTCGTACAAGAACAGAACAGCTGAAAGCACAGGGATGTGTTTTAAGCCGTGCGGCCGGTAAGGCGTCTCCATTTAGTTTTTTGTTCATTTTAGACTTCCTGTTTAGGAAATAAGAGCGTAGTGGGGCTTGGTTTCTGAGGATACAACGTGTAAAGTAACAGCGTGTTATAGTGGAAAATACACACTCTTTTGTTAACGATTATTTCAATTCTTGTAGTGAATTGAATTCAGCTGTTTTAAGATTGTAAAAGTAATGGTATTGGTTCAGTAGAACTAAATTGTTATTTCATGAATCATTTTATGTTATTATTTGTACGTTTCCTGTAATCGAAGTCACTTGACTGTCAAGTCACAAATCACTTGGTTGTTAAGTCACTAAACCACTAAATGACTTGGTAACTAAGTCACTTGGACGCTAAGTCACTGAATCAACTGAATCACAAGATGGCTGCCACTCACATGTTGTCGTTGGCCTGCAATGGGGGCAGGGCTTTGATGTCAGCCAGGGAGGCCCAGGGGAGCAGAGAAGCCAGCTCTGAGAACAGACTGCTGTCATTCAGCAAGTGGATGCGAAGAAACACAGACACCATGACCGACAAATAGTCATCCGTCAGCTGGAAAACACACACAGACAGGAGATCATCACCCGGGACCAACCACTAGAGGGACATCATGTATTCACGAGAGAAACATCACGTGTTCACCACAGACGCATCATGTATTCACCAGAGAAACATCATGTATTCACCAGAGACTAACCAGAGAAACATCATGTATTCACCAGAGACACAGAAGGTGAAGGTGCTTTGTAGAGAGTGTGCGTTTAGTGTTTACCTGCAGGGTGTCCTTGTTGCGGTTGTAGTACTGGAGGATTTGTTGGGCCGTGGTGATGTCCACCGCACTCAGCACGGCACGCAGGCTCCCCAGAGGGATCCGGAAATACTCCTGATCAGACCAATAAAGAGAGATCGATACATACCGGCTGGTGGTATCCAATCATATCCTGGTACACAACACAGTCCCCTGCTGTATGATCCCTTCACAACCTGGTACACACACAGTCCCCTGCTGTATGATCCCTTCACAACCTGGTACACAACACAGTCCCCTGCTGTATGATCCCTTCACAACCTGGTACACAACACAGTCCCCCTGCTGTATGATCCCTTCACAACCTGGTACACAACACAGTCCCCTGCTGTATGATCCCTTCACAACCTGGTACACAACACAGTCCCCTGCTGTATGATCCCTTCACAACCTGGTACACAACACAGTCCCCTGCTGTATGATCCCTTCACAACCTGGTACACAACACAGTCCCCCTGCTGTATGATCCCTTCACAACCTGATACACAACACAGTCCCTGCAAGGCTCTGCAGTGCTTTTACCAATGGCCATCGCGTCACTGTGTTTGTGTTTCCTTGTGTGTCCTTGTAAAGGATAAGCACATTTCCCTCGAATGTACAGCCACCGTGGAAATGAATGAAATTAATTTGAATTACTGTGTATCTAAATTCACTGTGAGTCCATTTGAATAAAAGCATGTGCCAAATAGCTAAATAGAACTAGTTAATGTTAACTACCGTATCTAGCAAAACATCTATACTACTCTACAGTGAGGAGGTAATGAAGTGATGAAGATCCTTGGATGTACATGTGGAATTTGTACTAATTTACTTATTATTTACTTATTACTTAAGTTATTGGCCGATATGGTTGATTCACAGAGAATTATGATCACTGAGAGTTATTACAGTGGGGCCTCGAGGGCCCGTCCGATGTGAATCGGGACTGACCCCTAGGGGTGAGGAGGGGGCCGACTTTGAGTGAGTGGTTGTCACGGTGATTTAAACATCACCTTGATGAGAAAGGATCCTTTGCTAGTGACATCTCTTCCTGTCTGCATCAGGCTGGTCAGTACTTTCTGTGGAGGGGAAACACACAAACACACGCACACACACACACACACACACATACACACATACACACAGTCTTGAATGAAAGCTAGAAGACAAATGAGTATTAGGATTATGCTTTGCTAACCACCAACAATGTGTGTGTGTGTGTGTATGTGTGTGTGTGTGTGTGTGTGTGTGTGTGTGTAATCCAAGCGCTACCCCGAAGCACTGCAGCAGGACCCTCTTGTTGTTGAAGTTGGTCTCTTGCTCCAGGTAGAGGGCGATGGACTCCAGCACACTCAGCCGGATGTTCTCTGTGATGCGCAGCGACGTCAGCTGACTGTCCTCCAGCCCCACCAGCATCACCACGGTAACGCTGGCCGCCTGGTTGAGGGCCGACAGCCCCTGCAGCCGGTGTCCCAGGCTCTCCACCCAGCAGCGCAGCACCGCCTGCAGGGAGGCTGTGATGCCGGCCCCCGGCCGGCACACTGGCCCCAGGTTGGCCGAGCAGGACCAGTTGAACCTCTTGATCAGCTCTCGGGCCACACAGGGCTGGCTCTCCCCGGAGCCACTGCCATTAGTGCTGTGGTTGGTGTAGCTGGCGCACAGCTGGCTCACCCACACACTGGACGCATCCTTGGCCAGCGTGGCCAGCAGGCTGACATCGGGGCAGACGTGGGAGGCGAAATTAGCCTGGTCATAATCCCAGCACAGAGCCAGGAGAGGGGCGTCCGGGAGCGCCACGCCCCAGCTGGCATACTGGCACTGTTCGGAAGGCTTGAAGCCCAGCACTCCTCCTCCTCCAGTTGAACCTTCAGAGCCGTCCCCGGGTCCTCCTGGATGGGACACGTTTGCACAGTGCTGCAGCAGCCAGGTGTTGTCCAGGTTGGCCAGCAGGTTCTGCAGAACGGTGCCATTGGAGCACACCTTGATGGTGAAGTTGAAGGAGTCCAGTTCAGCACAGAGCGCCAGGTCGGTCATGTCCACGATGATGGGCCTGGTCCACTCCGAGTACCTGCAAACCTGCTCCCATAAAATACAATACATACAAGCTGTATTTGTTAGGGATGGTTAAAACATATGGTCTCTAGCAACTATGGCCATTTAAAATCACATTGCAATTTTATGCCTTAGGGTTTCACCCATGCAAACACACATTCACACCACCAACAGCAGTGGCAATCATGCAAAATCCACAAGCAGCTCATTTGAAGCAGGTAGGAGCCTTGCTCAAGGACAAAGCGAGGATGGGCAGTGCCTTCGGTGGCTCAACCTGCTAGTGCACTAACCATTTAGTCAGCAATGCGCCTTGTAGTGACCCAACTGTAATTCCGACCTGCAGTCCTATGATACATGTAATTCCCTCTCTCTGTCAACCCACTTTCCGGTCTATCTTCACTGTCCTGTCCGTAAAAATGCCCAGTGACAGGAATTCAACCAGCAACCCTCCAGTCGCCAGTAAACCTGCACTACCTCCAGTATACAAGCAGCTAGCTGAGCGTGAACAACAACAGACCTGTGGTATTATCTCCGCGGCGTCCCTGTCCCCGCATGCCGTCAGCAGCCACTCGTTCAGGGGCTCCTGCACCAGCTTGTCGAACAGCGTGGAGTTGCAGCACACGTTCTTGGTGAAGTTTCTCTGGTCGTGCTGCCAACACAGCCCCACCACTGAGGGGTCCACGAGCCGCTCGTCCCAGGTCTCGTAGTTGCACCAGTCGTAGATGCTGAAGAACTGGGAAGGCTGGGAGGGCAGGACTTCCTGAGGCATGTCGATGCAGTGCCTAGCCAGCCAGCCGAACGCTTGGTTCTCCAGCAGCGCGCCGAGGAACGTGGCGTTGCCGCACACCTCGGCCACGAAGCGCGTGGTGTCGACACGGATGCACAGGGACATGACATCCAGGGTGATCAGCATGACGTCATGCCACTCGGAGTAGCGACAGGACTCGGCCACCAGCGCGTCAAGGTTGTCTTCCTGCGGCGACGGCGGGACAAGGTGCGTACAGTTGGGAATCAGAGCCGAGTTCTCCGGGTCTGAAAACAAGAGGGTGTAGAGGCCCACGTCTGCACAGACGATCTCCTTCAGCCTGTCGCCGTCCAGGCTCCAGCAGAAGGCCACCAAGGCGGGCGGCACCAGCACATCTGGCTGGGCCATCCAGCCGTGGTAGACGCAGAACATGCTGACCAACATCCCTGAGTTCGATGACCAGTTACCACAGAAGCCCCACAGCCAGTGGTTGTTGGAGTCCGACAGCAGCTTGGCCAAGAGCGGTGGGTTGACGCACACCTGCTCCAAGAACGCGCTGTGGTCATTGTCGGCACAGAAGCTCACCAGCCCTGCGTCCACCATCTCACCCTGTGACCAGTTGCCATAGTTACAAACCAGGGTTCTGAGGTTGGGGGACTCCCTGGCATGGCGGGGCGCCGACGGGGGGAGGGGCAGGACGGGTGGCGCCGCCGTGTAGCCCTCGGTGCTGCAGTCGGGCGCTTGGGTGAGGACCGGCAACATCAGCGCCCGGATCGTGTGACACGTGTTGCCCCAGACGCTCTCCAGCTGCGCCGGGCTGAGCCGGCCGAGTGCGTGGCAGAACACCGCCAGCGAGGAGGAGGTGGCTTCCTCCAGTGGGGTGGCGAAGACGTCGGCACACGTGGTCTCGTTAAAGATGGCGAGGTTGTGGCGGTCGCACAGGAACAGGGAGTCCTGGTCGTCGCCGTCGTCGTCACCATCGCCAGCAACAGTTTTGGAGGCAGCAGAGCGGCTGAAGACGCTGTCGGGACTGGTGCATTCTGGGCCAGGGTAGATGCACAGAGACGGGGCCAGGAAGATGTCCAGTATGGAGGGGCCGAAGGACCAGCTGACGTTGTGTTTCATTCCCCTGCAGAGACAACATATGTCACCTGCAGCCAATGTGTTTACGGGGTCCCCAGGTTGTGTGTTTAACACAACCAGATGAGAAAATGCTTAGCTGATGTTAAGAAGACTTACCACATAATAAGCTGCTTCAGATTCCCTGCAGAGCAAGAAAAGAACATTTTTTTTTCAATCAACATGCTCTACAGGACAATGGCATTCACATGAATAAATATGTGTATGGGCATTCCTTACCTTGCTGACATTGCTCTGTTTCATTAAGCGAAGGAACCTTAATTCCAAACTGTAAACCAATTTTGACATAGTCCATGGGTACTTGGATTAGTGTCGCCATCATCGTGGACATATACGACACAACCATGTCCAGAAGTCCACTTATAGCCGACAGCAGATCCCCAGACGGGGGTACCTGCGACAGCGCCGACACAAGCATTTCCTGGAAGCCAGCGAGTTCCACCGCATTCATCTCGTCCAACCTCAAGTAGGACCTGAGGAAGCTGTCCGACCTGGCGGCCGGGGGGGCGCACGCCTTGGACCTCATGAACGACAGGAGCGCCAGCAATGGCCTAGCAAGTTCCAGAGAAACCGTCCTCGTTAACTCGGCTTCCAGGCCACATTCCGTTGTCCCGGATAGAATACACACCAGCGTGTTGGGGAGGTTGTTGATGAATCGCTCACTCAACAATGGCATGAAGACTGAATATAGGTTGACCAGGACGCTGTAATAGGCGTTCAATTCGACACCCACCAGCAGGGATGGGTCTCCTCCGGATCGGGATGAAGGACCTCTGTGGAAATACCCCGACCTTGAGCTGCTGCCTTTTGGTCTAGCATCAGCAAACCCTTCGTTTGTTCGGGTCAGTGAATGGATTTGATCAATAACGCGCAGGATTTCCTCCTGTAAATCAATGCCACTGTGTATCGGTTGGATTTGGGAGCACTCCTTGACATCGCAAACGGTGCCTGTTGACAGATGAATAGAGCATAGAGCAATATTAGCAAGTTTACATTTTTTACATTTACATTTACATTTAGCAGACGCTTTTATCCAAAGCGACTTACAAGTACATTTGTTCGAAAGAGACAGCAATATATTTCTGAGGTAAATAAAGACATGAATAGAGCAGGTCTTCCAGCCTTCCAGATTGAAGGGTAATAGCAAAATATTCCCACTGCTAGGATGGCTGCATAAGAGCAGGGAAGTGCAAAATAAGAGCAAAATAAGTGCAAAAAAGTGCAATGAGTACAAGAAGACTTTTTTTCTAAAATTAAGTTAGCAAATGAACCATAATTATATATTATATATATATAGGCTTCATCCAAACGGTTAGGGGGGCTGATCGTTTGAAAGAAAACTATGGAAGGAGCTGAAGGACCAATCGGGAAGGACCAAATTGTCCTGTAACATATATAACCCACGGATGTATAAGATACAGGCCTAACCTGGGGCGGACTGGGATACTAATTCAGGCCGGGAATCTAACGTCAGTCCGGGTCAATCTCCACATTCACTACATTCACAACAGACCACGTATACTGTAAGTGTTTTGTTGAAATATTTTGCCAGTAACATATCTTTTACTTTTTGCTAGAAGAAAAACATCCAAAATAGTTAAAAACAGCCAAGTGTCTTCAGTTTCAAGAGTTAGTTAATTGGACTTCCAGAATTAAGGCAACAGGAATAAATATTCATATACTACATAATTTGTGTACACTTTAGCAAGTTTTGCACCTGGCATACACCTCGGCGCTCAGACTGGACGTGTGTTAGTAACTGGAGACACTTCCACCCAACCAAAAACACTAGCCTAACACAGGTGTTCATCTTCTACATTATTTCCATGCATCAGCGCATCAGTCCGTTTTCCTACATAGCATGATGACGTGTTTAAGGTAACGGTTGTAATATGACTAAGTAGGTTGTTTCGTTTTTAAACACCAACCACGTCCTTTGGCTCATGAAGATATGTGATTTTACAGCATTTAGCGACACTTTCCTCCCGGCTTTTCTCCTTTTAATGCGCTCCCACTGAGCTCCGCCTCGTCTCCTCCTCTCCTTCTGGATGTCCCCTTCCCCCTAGCGAGGAGCCTCGCCTACAATAAACCGTTGCAGATGGACCCAAATGCAAAGCCCCCCTAAATGTAAAATTCAAGAATAGAGATAGATAGAATAGAAGATGTCTTGATACTTTACTGTAATTTAAAAAATGTGGGTTTTTTTTTATAATAAAGAATTCAGACATGACTAGATAGAACATACACACAGGCCACAAAATGATAAAAATATAACATATTTGTGATATGTATGGTCCAATGTGATTTTAATTCAACAGGCACACTGCAACACAAGTTCATTACTTAGACATTAATCGTTTATACATTATGTGAAATGTGCGTGTCACTTAAAACCACATTACGTCCAACATATCACCAGGCTCCTCTAACCGTCGTAATAAACAGGACACTTACCAAAGAGGATGCACACAATACAGATAGTAGGGGTGGACCACATTTTCTCGACGTTTAACCCCAAGTCTTGATTTAAATTTGTAAAAAAAAGAAATAAAAAGAATATCCTTTCTTCTTATCCCGTCCAGTGAGGAAGGACTTTCATGTCACGCAAGCGGATACACTTCAGACCCACCAGCTTCATCTTGCTTGTGAAACCATGCGTCTCCCTTCTCTTTTGCTCTGAATATTGTCCAGTCGACCACGTCAAGGTATTCCGGTTGGTTTTCTTTTTCCTCAAAAGGGGGGATGGATGCACAAGAAGACGACGACAAGATAAGACGGTGTTCTGGTGTGGACTGACCTGGCCTCCTAACTCCCCTGGACACCACTCACCTGTCCGAGTGCAACGCTACACCTGCGGCTCTACCCAATCCCCTAAAGTCTCGTAATTAAGATGGACGAGGTGCGAAACCCAGGCTGTGAAACGCGGAACGGATTTCGACTTTAAAAAAAAAAAGAAAAAAAAGAAGTTGGGCCATTAGTAATGAAATATTGATGAGCCGTGTTGATTAGCTGCTCTCAGAGCTCTTGTCTGAAACCCGAGTCCGATCACTCAAGACAACACAGGATCCCCTGACATCTGCTGGTGCGGAAAATCCTGCGTATGATGATAACCACCAAGAAGCCGCAAGGTAGTTACAGGTTATTGCAGTCATTAGTCTGTCCGGAAACGCATCACCAAGGACCAGTGACTCCTGAACACGACGATGATGATTCACTTTTGAGTGGAAATTTAAAAAAAGACCGTGCTACCCAGGAGTCGAACCGACAACCTTCTGAGCCGAAGTCAGATGCGCCACTATAAAGCATGGGCACCATCCAGCTTAAATAAATATATAAAATAAAGATTAGGCATTTCTAAGCAGAATAAGTTACCCAAAATACGGGAGTTTATCATTTATGAATGAAATAAATTATAGTGGCCATATTTAACAATGGGCTGTTTTTTTAGCAAGATTGGGACTTGATCCCGGGGGACATTGTTTGACGCAATAAAAACAAGCAACCTATGCGATTAGATGGGTAGGTAAAGTATCAGTGAATCAGGGTAAAGTATCAGTGAATCAGGGTAAAGTATCAGTGAATCAGGGTAAAGTATCAGTGAATCAGGGAAAACCTCAGGCACGGCCAACTCATCAGCCTCGCATGACATTTCACCATTAGTTTGAATTTTTTGCTTTTAGCTGCCGTGTAAGTCTCTGCCAAAGTTCAGTAGTTCAAATTGTGCACAAAATGAAGACAAAAACACTCGAGTTTTAACTTTAAAACTTTGTTTCAGAAATTCATTGTAACTGTATATACACTTTACAATAGCATAGCCTTTTGGCCAAGAAAGATGTCTTTAAGCATTTTTAAATACATCTTTAGCACAAATAGCATTTCCTGCAAGTAAAATGGCTTAACAGATATTGGGAGGGGGGGGGGAGAAAAACAAAACTTTAACACGATTGCTTTTTTTTCTGCAGAAAAGAAGATCCATGATTAATAGTTAACCAGGACTTTCCTCATATAGCAAGCTTGATTCCTACATGCTAAGTTAAACAGTTTAGTGACACTGTGCTAAAACTAAACATACATACGTACAGATATTTGTAAGAAAAAAAAAGACACTCCATCTTATGTAAAGTTAAATCTTCATTAATACATTTAAAAAGTAGATACGACATGCCTTTTGAAATCAAAAATACAAAAGATTTTCCTTATTTTAAGGATTTTTTTTAAACATGAATCAGTTTGTTATTGTACAACACCCAAGTGTACAATACAAATGGTAATGCACATAAAAATGAGCTGGATGACGAATATCAAAAAACACCTCCTGACCGATCCTTCAGAAAAAAAAATAAAAATAAAAAACAAGCCCAGCTCACAATCCACACCCTCTCCCACCCCTGGGGTACACAACACTAAAGGGACAACACCACCCAGGTGGGACCTCCCCTCTCCAGTCACCCACCAAGTAACACCCAGGGTCTGCAGGACATGCCTCGCACCATGAAATCAGTTTTAAAAAGGAGTAACCCAACCACAGGGACACCCAACACCACCGTTAGCACCAGCAGATGTCCATGCTTTAGTTGGTATGGTGAATGGCATCGCGCTGCACCCATTTCAGCCAATCAGAGAACGGTAACTGTCAAGTAATGGCACAGTTTCACCAGAGGTGGTGCTGTTGGTTTTTCCGGTTTTGGTTCCTCTTTG
>OMNR01036089.1:11050-21050 GCA_900303205.1 Mora moro
GTAGTACGGGTCAGGTGACCGGCCTACAGAGGGGTCCTACCACAGAGAAATGGGAGTACGACCTGCAGGGGAGAATTGTATCGCGGGTGTTCGCTGACGGGAAGACATGGGGCTACACCTACCTGGATAAGGTAAATACACTCACCAACATGTTGGCTTTCAGATGCAGTCATACCGGGTTTTTCCACATTATTTAAGGATGCCATTGAAAGAAGAGCTAAAGAATTAGAGCATCCTGGTGAAGACCGAAACCACCGATAACCAACATTAAACCTCACCAAACACTGGTTATGCAATCTGCAATTTGCAGTGTTCATTGGCTAAAATTAGCACCAAGTGATGACCAGAGATGCTGTACCAGCACTTTCATTTGAGTGTCCGGTCCACTTAATGCTGTCCACACACAAATAGATGTGCTTTTGATATGCTGCCTCTCAGTTTTCAGGTGTTCATTAAAAGCATCCTCTTGGCATTGCATGTAAGCCTTGTTCTATGCACAGAAGCAGCTAGCCTTGCATGTAGATAAGAGGAGAGAGACAAGCTCAGTACAAAGCCCTGAGATAAAAACACCTGGGAAGCAATGCAAGAGGTAAAGGAAGAGACCGCACGGATAGCTTGGGATGTTTTATTTATTGTGTGTGTGTGTGTGTGTGTGTGCGCGTGCACATGTGTGTGCGTGCACATGTGTGTGCGTGCACATGTGTGTGCGTGCGTGGTGAGCTGATACAAGAGTCTTGTAAAGACAGACATGCTGCCATCAGAACAAGAACCTGCAGGAGTAGCGGCTTAGCCAAACCATGTTGAGGAGGAGCTGGATCAAATGCTGGAGTGACGTAAATGTGGGAGATTATCGTGTCACTTCGGCCTCTCTAGTCTACCTCGTAGAATATCCTCTTCAGTAATCCCCTTTAATGGTTTAAATGCATACCTTGCAGGATTAAAACACATGGGATCCAATGAGAACTGAGGTTTTTCCAGTGGTTGGTTCATGGATACATTTTTCTATGTGGTCCATGAAAGAATATGTTGGATTATGATATTTAAAGAATGGAATAGCAGATTCACACTCCATCTGAGAAATAAAGCAATCCCAGACCATGTCAGAATAAGCTATAGTTGAATATAGTTGGTTGTGGTTTTAATCATATTTCTTGTGCATACACACTTATACGGACATACAGAACAATCACCAAGCTCAGTTCAGTGTCCAGCCTGCTCTGAAGAGGCTGGCAGAGTGTTTAGTGATGGCTGTTGGTCACCATGTTGTGTATGCTTGGGAGACTTAATGAGACTGCATTGCATAGAAGAAGTAAATGATTTGTGTACTTTGGACAGTTAGGCAAAAAAAAGAACAATTATACACACTTTCAACGTGGTGAAGTTTGTTGTCCCTTTTTTCCCTTATTTCCCAGCAGAGAAGTTGAGACACAGGATGAGTTTCTCTCCGTCAGCCTATAAATCAAGCATGCTGACGCTATCAAGAAGACCGCAAAGCAGCCTAATGATGGCTTATTTAGGCTGCTGAGTTGTTTATCCTGTTATGAATATTGAATTCACCTGCAGTTGTTGAAAGAGTTCTTCCAGTTAACGGTTTCTGCCAAAGTGCCAGGCGTGTGTGTGAGCACACGCAGATAAATCATTCTTTTAATAATATATACTGCAAGCGACATAATCTGCCACTAGTCAGGCCTGAACTTTCACACAAAAAGACTCAGTCTAAAGCAAACTTTCTACCTTTTCTTTTGGTGTGTTTGTTTTTCTAGAAGTCTTGAGTGCATCTCCCCGATGGAACAGTGACAGGGAAGAGTGACGAGAGGAGAAACTTTTATTTGTATTTTTTGTTACTTTTTTGAGTGACACTTTGAAGAGAACACAAAAATGACTAGCGTCTTAAATGAATAAAATATGTGTCAGGGGGACGAGGGCGTAAGGCAGGGGTGCAACAATGGGGGCAATAAGAGAGGAAACAAAGGGGAAAAGCCAGGATCACTCCCCTGCAAAGTCTCAGTCGCACTGTGGTTATCCGACAATATCCTCACTGCCAAACAGTAGCATCCAGCACCAAGAGACACATGGAGAGCAACAGACCTAAATACGGAATTAATATTCCATAGGATTTGTGTATAGCATATTGCAATAAATATATACACACCATAGTTCATGCTGGGACTCGTAAGCATGGTTGGCTATGTATGTTATGATGTTATGGTTTTGATGGTATGATGGTTGGCTATATATGTATGCATTATGATTCAGATAAAAGATCAGATAAATAAGTAACTATTAACTCACTACTTTCTCTTAACTCTATAACTGCACCATCCATCCATTCTATGACAGTTAAATGACTCCTAGGAAAAGACTTCCTCTGAAGTCGCTGAGTCAAATAAAGTGCTCTCGCTGTCCCTTGCTAATCTAATCTTGAAGGATCAACAACAAATCCCTCCTCAATCCCTTATTTAGTTAGTTTAGTTAGTCCAGTGCAAATGATGTACAAGTGTATTACAAGTGTAAGCCTATATATTATAATTTGGAGAACTTAATATGTTGTCCAGTAGTGAGCTCCTTTCAGCTGGCTACAGACATGAGTGCAACATGTTGGGACAACCTCATCAAAACATGTCAAACAAGAATCTTTGGGACTAGCTTCAAACTGAGAACATTTTGTTAGGTTTTTATTTTAGACTGTGTACAAATAAGTACTTCTCTCCCACTCTTTCCATAATTGTGAGCCTAATAAATAGCTGGCATTGTGCATTACATTTTGTAGGCCATTTGTCTACACAGGTAGACAAATGGTCAACACAGGCTTAAAAAGTTGGATTAAGCCTGCCATTACAAGAAATGTGCTATTACATGCAACATTCATTGACAGGAGCAGCCAAAAGTGTATAGAAATGTAGTATATGTTGATGCCCAGAACTAGCCTGGCAAGAGCCAGCCCTCGCACGGAAATTATTATTTCCTTGTGCAAGGTCTGGGATTCATCCTCGCTGGTTGCTCTCAGACCGTCCAGCCGACAGATGGACCAATGGGAGGCTGCCGTTGTTCTAGGAGGCGGGCTATGATGACAGGCAAGGTTCCGTGGTCACTCTCGGTTCATTTAGAGTTTACATAGAATGGACCGTTGAGCCTTGTCTTTAAACCACATGCTACACAAATATCATTTTAGAACATTTACAACGGTTATAATCCGCCATTAAACACTGTATAGCCTAATTATAAATATCAGATAGCCTATGCACAATCCTGCAGCTATTTATCTAACGAGACAACAAAACGTTGAGCCTTGATTAGAGGAAGCAGGCTGGTTCACTACATTTAAACAGGTGATTTGTAAGCATTCATTTGAGTTAGTGTGGTTGGGGTGCATTAGAAACACATCACTGTAAAGGGTGCTGTGGTTTGGAAAGGTTTGGGAGCACTACAGCAGAGAGCGGCCATGTCACTGCAGCTGTAGTATCAGTTTAAACCTAAAATAGATGTTATAATAGCGATGAAACACATCTAAATGTGCACTGTTGGATTTTTATCAGAGGAAAAGACGTGAGCCGTGTGTTCGCTGTTCTTCAAGTGGACTCAGAAAGAGCAGTATCAGCTGGTTGGTGACGTTAGTTCATCTGATTGGCTGAAGGTGGTGTCCGTCAAGGCATGGCTTCAGATCAACTGCTCGCAGCAGAAGGCCAGACTCTCTGGTGAAAGGGACTGAGAGACACTAGGCACTCCTACTTCTGACCAGATCATTCAGAAATGGCTATAATAACTTATTATAATATATTACTGGTATACAAATATTAATATATTATGTTATTAAGTTATTACAGATAGATAAAATAACATTATTATTCATGTAGATTAATGGAGCCCAATTGTATGATTAATAATCATTTAGAGAGAGCGAACAGAGATGAGCAAATTACAGGGCAGAGATTGAAGAACAGCATTTTAGTAATTAAGTAATAGGCATTTTCAATTAGACTAGGCAACAATATTTTAATAGTGATTAAATATTGTCTATAAAAAGAGTCATCATAATTAACCTTCCCTTCAATATGCTCGATGTCTTTCCAAACTTGAATCTACAGATCGCTGTAAGAGTTGTTTTTAGGAACATTGTGAATTCATCCAACACCTCTGTTTCATACATTTTAGAAAATTGAATCCATTGATCCATGACGTTAAAATTGATGACTAAATCGATGTTCTTTTATTTTTCAAATTGGCAACATTGTCTACAAAAACAGTATTGCTTTGTCACCATTGATACTGTGTGTAAATGAATGAGGGGAAAAGGAATTTAATCCATTTTAGAATAAGGCTGTAACATCAGAAAATTGGGAAAAGGAGAAGTGTGAATGCACTGCGCCTTAGGACAGATGCTAGACAGATCTGTCCATAGTTACTATTCATCCCTTCGTTTTTCACACACACACACACATTGTTCATGTGAATGTACAGCAGACCAGACACACACAGATGACTCCTCACATCTCACCATATGTGAGAGGTCATGGGGAACCGAATTAACCTGTGAGAGGGTAGTACCTGTTCTGCACTCCATTAACCAGCTCCACATGCTGCTCTCTCTCCCTCTTCATTGTCCTTTTAGTTCTGTCCCCTGTTTGCTATATTCTATTCATAATACAGTATCATTCATTGGTAGGCCGAACACTGCTCAGGCACATAAACACACAAACATTCAAAATACAACACAGCATCCACAGTGGATCTGCTACATTCAATAAATCAATCAAATAATACTCACTTTCTGCTATCTGCTATTTTCAGATTTGATTTTCTAGTAGATTTGACAAGGAATCTGATCGTGACCTTGGTAAAACACTGCTCAACAATGAACAGTTTTCTATCTAATCTATCTGTCTTTCTCTGGTGTAAACACAGCCACTATGGCCCTGTTTACACCAGAGAAATATCTAGATTCTACAACACTTTTTGAATCTAGATTGTATCTAGATAAAAAAAACCCTCATCTGTTTACACAAGGACACAACGCGCTCACACTGGTCTCAACCTATTTAGATGTAGGGGCAGTTTGAGAGAAATGCCACTTGACATGCACACACACATACAGGTTTCAGATTTGTATCACATCCATGATTTGAATCTCTCACATGAGAGATTCTGTCTAGACGAGAAGCTGTTGCTAGTCAATCTACAGTTTGAATGTAGTCCACCACTGAGGAGGTGGGCTTGTCTCTCGCTTATCTCTCCTCCAGCCGTTCCCACCTATTCAGATGGAGATCTCTTTGCATCACCATGTCACCATAATCAAATCGCAATTTGACGAGAGATTCAAAACAGTGAGATTAGGATAATAGGATATTATCCCTATGCACGTCTACATAGGGATACAAAACTGAATGGAAATGCTGCACTTTACACAGTTTATCAACCTTCAAAACTGCTTAGGAAGCAATCGTCAGGGACTCAAAGAAAGGAAATGAATTCCTGCATAGCGCTGGTGTTGCTGTTGTAGACCTGGCTGCAGGCTGCTAGCTGCAGGCTGCTAGCTGCAGGCTGCTAGCTGCAGTACATGGAAAGGACTTTAAACATGGCTTGAGATATGTACTTTACAGGGCAATTATGTCAACGTCAGACTACGACAAGAAAAGCCAGACTGCTGTTTAATAAATACCTTGCTATTAATAATAATATGTTAATCAACACCTCAGTGAATACCAAAACACAATATAAATCTGCTAATCCCACACTTCTTAATTGAAAAAAAAATCCCGGCTGGCTTGCGATGGAGAGGAGCGACTAACAAACTCAACAGCAAGCATATCGCCAGAGCTGAAGCTGATCCGTTCCACAGTAATACAAACCGCTCACAGTTCTGGTACCGTGACGACACAGTATTGTATTGAACCACCGGTGTTTTCTACAGAAACATGATCCCCTCCATCCAGCCACATCTAATGAGATCTTCACCCCCTGCCTTATGGTAGGAGTGCTTGCTATGTGTTGTACAAAGGTGAATGTAAACTACCCATGTACTGTAGTACAGCACATGCTACTGTACTACAGTGCATGGGTACTGCACTATGTTCTCCATGCAGTATATCTAACAGATGTGTTCCCCTGGCTCTCCCTTTAGTCCATGGTGCTGCTGCTGCACAGCCAGCACCAGTACATCTTCGACTACGACTCGGGGGACCGGCTGTCTGCGGTGACCATGCCCAGCGTGGCCCGCCACACCATGCAGACCGTGCGCTCCATCGGTTACTACAGGAACATCTACAGCCCCCCCGAGAGCAACGCCTCCGTTAACATCGACTACTCGGAAGATGGACAGGTGTGTGTGTGTGTGTGTGTGTGGGACAGAGGGAGGGTCGCTGGGACGCTGAGCATTTGGTGTCACCGGGACATCAGGACTAATAATCCACAAAAGTCAGACACTAAGCGTATGATGAAGACGAGGCCTAGGTTAAACACATGACCACAGGTGACCCGTATGGTCTGCCAGGTCAGAGCACTCGCCCTTAGATAGTAGTGGAGTGGAGGAGCTTGAGGAGCCATCAGAGACAAGGATACTTCAGCAGATACATTACATTAGCTTCATTAGAAAATATTAAAACTAACTTTCTTTTGAAGTTTTTACTAATGTTTTTCGTTTTTCTGCACTCTAAAACACAATCTCTCTCATCATTTTATTCTTTGATGTAATTACCTCTGTCTATATTGGATATCTGAATATTTCAATCAATATATACTAGTGATCAATTGTTAAGAAAAGGCAGGTACAACCCAAGGAGGTTCATTCATGGCAGTTTTTTTAAATTGTACAGCCTTTATTGTGTATTTCAACCAGATAGCTATACATAGCTAGTATATTTGGAAGTGGTTCCTATTAGCTGCCTGGCTGACATAATGATTTGCGTCTTCGTCAACAGCTCCTGAGGGTTGCTCACCTGGGTACTGGGCGTCGCATCCTGTACAAGTACCGCAGACAGGTACTACTGTGTTTGAAGTTTCACTTCTTTTCTCCATACTTTTTTACATTCAATTATTGCTTTTTTTTTACAATGTCCTGGACCCATTGTGTCATTTCCTCAGTTATGCCTTAAACTATTTTGCCGTCAATAATCTCAATGATATTTCTAAATATTGTGTTTATTTTGTTATTATTGTTCTGTACCTACATATTTCGCCTTTGAGAGAACATGTCATTTTTATTCTAAACCCCAATAAACAAAGTTTACAACAAAATCCAACATAGTTCCTCAACTGCCGTGACCTGCCACCGCCCCACAGAACAAGCTGGCGGAGATCCTGTACGACTCCACGCGCGTCAGCTTCACCTACGACGAGACGGCGGGCGTCCTGAAGACGGTCAACCTGCAGAGCGAGGGCTTCATCTGCTCCATCCGCTACCGGCAGGTGGGCCCGCTGGTGGACCGGCAGATCTTCCGCTTCAGCGAGGACGGCATGGTGAACGCCCGCTTCGACTACACGTACGACAACAGCTTCCGGGTGACCAGCATGCAGGCGGTCATCAACGAGACCCCGCTGCCCATCGACCTCTACCAGTTCGACGACATCTCGGGCAAGGTGGAGCAGTTCGGCAAGTTTGGAGTCATCTATTACGACATCAATCAGGTGAGCAAGGGGGACATTCACGTTGCAAGTGACTTTCAATCGCAGTGGAGTAGGAGGAGACTACTGACGGAGCCCCGGAGGTCACAGGAACCTGATTATTTGTTCAAATTGGTGCACGTTTTATAAATCCCGCACCCATTTTAGTAAATCACGTGTGTGTTTTTGAAAAAAAATGTTTTTAAATTGCGTGTTCACTTTAATAACTTGAGTGTGCGATTTAACAACTTGCGTGCGTGATTTGCAGGCAAAACACTCTATTCATAGACACGGTTAGAGATGCCTATCCTATATATAAATATAGATATCTATAACTGTATATCTCTATAGAGCCAGAGAGATAGATAGATAGATAAAGACAGAGGTAGGAAGGTAGGTAGGTAGGTAGGTAGATAGAGAGAGAGAAAGGTAAATAGGTAGTTATTATTATAGATACATAGTTATTATTATTATTATTATTATTATTATTATTATTATTATTATTATTATTATTATTATTATTATTATTATTATCATCATAGATAGATAGATAGATAGTTATTATTATTATAGATTGATGCAAATAATGTAGAGGGGGAGAATGTTTTATCCTCATCAAGGAAATCAAGGAAATGCTGTTAGGGAGACGTTGACATTGAGTTACAAAGAGATGTTTTATTTTCTTGCAGTCAAAGCAAAGTGCTTGAAATAAACATGCAGGTGTTTAATGGTTTCTGTGCATTTCAAACACTGTTTAAGACAGTTGTTTTGTATTAATCCGAGTGCATTGTCCGATACTGGCTTGTGTTGAAACCCTTTTAACCCCAAACGTGCGGGAGAGATGAGCTCAGAGGAAATGTGTAACTTCACATGCATGTTAAGAAATGATAATAATCACACTCACGTCACCTCCACGGCTCCGTGGCAAATTTCTGAAAAATGTAAACAACAACAAACATTTTGTCCCATTTTAATGCCAGATAATTTCCACTGCCGTGATGACCTACACAAAGCACTTTGACCAGCACGGTCGGATCAAGGAGATCCAGTATGAGATCTTTAGGTCCCTGATGTACTGGATCACCATTCAGTATGACAACATGGGCAGGGTCACCAAACGCGAGATCAAGATCGGACCGTTCGCCAACACCACCAAGTATGGCTATGAGTACGACGTGGACGGACAGCTGCAGACTGTGTTCCTCAATGAGAAGATGATGTGGAGGTATGACCCAACCATTCATCACAATACTGAATATTGGGCCATGGTGTTCCACTCCCCACAGAGCTAGAACCTCTGATGTTTTAGTGTAAACGTAAACAAAATCTGTATGAGCATATATTTAGTAATTAGAATCATTTGGGTACACTTGTAAATCCCATTGCATGGAAACATTATTGATAGTGATTATAATAAAAGCACATAGTATTAATTGTGGGTGTCAATAATAACTCATGAGTGTGTACTGATCTGATCAGCCATTCCCCCCTTCCTTTGAACATGAATACAAATTGGGACATTTTGAAACAAGTCATCATGAATATGAATAGAATAACTGAAAAGAAACTATTGTTGTTATGGTTTTGGTGGGCTGCAGTCACCTCATCTTCACCAAACCTTGTTGCACCATGCAGGTACAACTATGACCTGAATGGGAACCTGCACCTGCTGAACCCTGGGAACAGTGCGCGCTTGACCCCCCTGCGATATGACCTGCGAGACAGGATCACCCGGCTGGGGGACGTCCAGTACAGGCTGGACGAAGACGGCTTCCTGAGGCAGAGAGGGCCGGAGATATTTCAATATAATTCCAAAGGTGGGGGGGGTGTTATTTAGTTTCTCTATAAACTTGATATCAGACAACCCAATCAATACTGTTAAGTTATTCTGGACTGCGCTTCTGCATCTATTATATATTCAATGAAAAGTACTATCTTGCTATCTCACTGTATTATGCAGAGTGGCTAGGGGTATTTTCAAGTGGTTTCAGCTGCAACACAGATCAGATCAAGTTTGTTTTCCATGTGGGTAATATATATACATAAGTGTATATCATCTAGTGAGTGAAGAAATAAGGAAAAGAACATGAAAAAGTGCGTGCTGCTTTGTAGAAGCATTTTGATATCGCACCCATGTGGCCTGGCTTCAGTGGTGTTGTTTCCCCCTCCCTCCAGGGCTTCTGGAGAGGGTCTACAGCAAGGCAGCCAGTTGGACCATTCAGTACCGATATGATGGGCTGGGCCGCCGTGTGTCGTCCAGGAACAGCCTGGGCCAACATCTACAGTTCTTCTACGCGGACCTGAATTACCCCACCAGGATAACACATGTTTACAACCACTCCAGCTCCGAGATCACATCTCTGTACTACGACCTGCAGGTAAACCCCGATGAGCTCTGCTTCCA
>OMNR01036118.1:0-11567 GCA_900303205.1 Mora moro
GAGCATCACACAGAGGTGTGCATTATGCACAGAAATCTATCGCTTATACATTTTCAATATTCGTTTGATCCCATTCATAACATTGTGGCTCTCTCCCCTCCTCTGCAGCGGTGGAGCAGAACATGAAGATGTGGGCCGAGATGAAGGCGGGGTCAGAGGTCGGGCAGTCCTGCTGCATGAGGGCCAAGATTGACATGAACTCCAACAACGGCTGTTTGAGGGACCCCACCCTCTTCCGCTGTAAGAATGCTGCCCATCCCCGCACAGGCACCACTTACAGGTACCGTAACCGAGTCTTTCAACTGCCTCTTTTCAAGCCTCTGACAACCAGTCCAAAAATATCAAAAATACATATATGATGTAAAAGTGAAGTGTCTTATTGTGCATATACCAAAATGTGAGTACGAATAAACGTTCATAAATATTTGAAATGTTTGTTCAAACTGTCCTGTCCACATTCTCACAGTACACCCGTAGTCAGTAACAGTTGATAACGGAGATTGTGCCAGGTGGCTTTCATTACAGTAAAACAACTAGTCTGTTGTATTTGGTTTTCACATGCTTCCACATCAGCTGGCTGGTCTGTACCGTCTTCTGTAGCTGCCACAGACATTGTAATGCCAGACCATTGTAGTTGTTATCTTTGGGATTTGTCTTTTGTCGGGACACTATTTGTCAAACATCCGTGCTGCATGTATGTAAGATGGAGTGGTCTAAATATATAAGATGCTTTATATGCAGAAGTGAAAAGGTTTTTTTGCATCTGATTGGTTGGTTCATTGTTCATCCGGGAGTTTGCTTACCTCAGTAAACATAACCGACTTGGCGATCCAAACAAAGGCAACTTGGTCAACACCTATGATTGAATAAATGGGCGAATGCCTCCCCCTGGTGTCCGAACAGATGGAGGCAATTCTGTTGGTCAAGGGTTTTGCAGGAATGGGTCAAGCTTTGTCTATTTCCTCATTCAACCCATGAGCTATATGCGTTTCAGTCTTTCAGATAATTTAGCATCCTTTTTTTAAAAGTATTTGCTTCCTCGTAATAAACAACGGGATAAAACACGTCTTTTTCTGGGACTACTGGGTGCCATTATGAAGATTTAGCTATATTTAAATGCCCAAGCGATGTCAGACTCTGCAGACAGCGCCTGTAATAAACTAACTGTATTGTTTATATTGAATAAAAACAGGTCCAATCTTATATAGTAATTAGCAACTGGTTTATTTCTCCGTGCTCTCAAGTCCAGCCGTAAACATGTTTTTCTCCCCCCGTTCCCGCGTAACCCACATATATATAGTCCCTCCCACTTACGGTAACTGTCGTAAAACATCTCCATGACAGCGCCGACCAGAATGTTTTGGAGCTCTGTCTGAATTAAATTTAGCGTAGTGCAGATCAGAAGTTATAGAACGGATCCAATAGCGCCAATGGCTACTGGCTAACTGTTATAGGGAAGTTATTCATGCTCTAACTTAGAGTTGTGTTTAACGGAAGTAATATTACAAATTTCTGCTGTTTTTTCTGCTATCACTCTGGACTGGTGATGGGTACACAAATAATTACACTTGATTTATATTATCCAAGGTGTTATCTATCCATCTATCCCAAGATCTGAATCTAGGCCTTATATTTGTGGAGCTATTAATGATTGATTTGGGGTATGACGTCACCCATTGGTTTCTGAAGAGCCGTTTTGAAGCTCAGTGTGCGGCTCCCGACCATCGCCAGCTGTAAAGTTGGGCATTTTAACATGGGGGTCTATGGGGATTTACTCTCTTTTGGAGCCAGCCTCAAGTGGCCATTCAATATACTGCAGTTTTGGGCACTTCCATGTAGGCTTCATTTTTCAGACCCGGAGTTTGCCCCTTGAGTAAGACTTGGCTGAAGTTGTAGTCCTCATTTTGTCCACAGATTGGTATTCATTGCTAGCAGCCATTGTAAAATCTTGTGTACCTCTTCAGGCTAACAAGAAGGCAACTGAAACTCCAAGGTGATTGGCCAGGATGATTTTTGTTGGGAGGGGAGTAGCGGGAGAAAGAGCATGTACTTTTTTGAAAATCCGGAAGTCCTGGCAAAAAATCTCCCAGCATTCCGGGAATGCAAATAGCCGTAGTTTGAGGCACAGAACGCATTGCCAAGCTTTTTTCATTTGTAGGTAACCTGGAGACCAATAAAATGTTAAACATCAGTGGAAGGTCCTTTTAAGAGTGTAAAGCATTTGGGATGATGTGTGCTGATGATGTGTGCTACATTATGGGGGGAAGACAAAAATCCAATCCAATAACTCCAAAACGCACATCCAGGGTGTACCCAACCTACGACTTCGCCTGCCCCATAGTGGACAGCTTGGAGGGGGTGACCCACGCCCTCAGGACCACAGAGTACCACGACCGTGATGACCAGTTCTATTGGGTGATCGATGCACTGCGCCTCAGGAAGCCATACATCTGGGAGTACGCCCGGCTCAACCTCAACAACACTGTGCTGTCCAAGAGGAAGCTGACCTGGTTCGTGGACCAGGGATACGTGGACGGATGGTGGGTCACACATCTCTACAATGGTTTCATAGATGATCTAACAAGATGTAGATAACATAATTACTATTATTACATTATTACTATTATGATATGAATGTGTTCAAGTATTTTGTCAACTGGGCCAGTCGTAATACAAAAACACTTTAACAATTGTGTTAATTTCAGTTAAATTCACCCCGCGTCTTCTCTATGCCTCTGTCTTCTCCACCCTCTTCTCCATCTTTCCTGCCCTTTCCTCCTCCAGGGACGACCCACGCTTTCCAACCGTGAGAGGAGTCCTGAGGAGAGGCATGACGGTGGAGGGCCTCAAACAGTTCATCGCAGCCCAGGTACACCCGTCTTCCAGGGTTTGGTTGTCCTTTCACACATTTGTGGAATGTGTGTTTAACTCAAACATTTGGTTTGTCTTCTGCGGCTTAATAGGGTGGATCCAGATCCGTAGTAAACATGGAATGGGACAAAATCTGGGCCTTCAACAAAAAGGTACGTTTTCTGAAAAAGAATGTATGGTCAGCTTGGTGAAGCCTGTGAAGCCCACATGGAAAGTCTGGTCCTTACCACTGTAACGACCAGACTTTCTATACGGGCTTCACAGTGCTTGATAATAACTTAAGCTATCAGATGAAAGGCCTGGTATCTGGGCTATACACCGTTTGCTATTACAGTATGAGTTAAATCAGACCTATTATCATACAGATAATCATTGTGCGATTGGAATAGTCTTTGAGATGAGTGGTTCTACATTATTAATACATGAATGTCCTCATCATTGTCCTACAAGACAATGAGTCCTGTAGGACAACAATGAGTCTATAATGATGTCTTATCAATTTCCTCATGGCTTGCCTTACTTGCAGCTGGATATGCACTGTGTTGCTAGCATGGCTTTGGACATTGGCATCCCCTCTGCATTCAAATCACCACCAACACTATACATATACTATACTAACACACTATACGTATACTATATTAACATACTATACATATACTATACTAACACACTATACATATACTATACTAACACACTATACATATACTATACTAACACACTATACATATACTATACTACAGAACTGGAGACTTGGGACTCGAGTCGTGAAAATGGGGACTTGAGACTTGGACTAGCCTGCTGTGAGACTTACTTCGATTACAACTGAAATGGTCTGGCCATTATACTGTGAAGGTGACAATTACAATGTCTACAGATGACAACACAGACCAGTCCATGATACGATACAAACCCACCGGCTGATGATGTTTCTTTCTTTGTCTCAGCACCTCATACTTTTTAGGAGTTTCTATCTGTTCCACAACATATTGTTTCTGCCTTACTTTTGTGCTGAGGCAGGTTTGCTTCTGCATTACTGAAATCTTCGGGATTCATTTGGCCATTCTCTCCCTAAATTCTAATTAATAACAGTGTTTTACACAACAAATTACACAAATAATCTCTAATGGCCCTATTAATTGTCTTATAAATCAACCAAAAAAAAAGACTTGACTATTCACTATTCATATACTGTACTAAGGGTCCAAAATGAATACCTGCCACCAGCTAATGGCAAATAGATCTGACCATTTGGCAGGTAAAACAACTCAGGGTTACATATTAAAACAACTCAGGGTTACATATTAAAACAACTCGGGGTTACATATTAAAACAACTCAGGGTTACATATTAAAACAACTCAGGGTTACATATTAAAACAACTCAGGGTTACATTAAAACAACTCAGGGTTACATATTAAAACAACTCAGGGTTACATATTAAAACAACTCAGGGTTACATATTAAAAAAACTCAGGGTTACATATTAAAACAACTCAGGGTTACATATTAAAAAAAACTCAGGGTTACATATTAAAACAACTGCTTGGCCGGTAGATGTTTTGACTCCGCCAGGTAAAATGACAGAATTGTAATGTACATATATTTAAGTTTATATTTAAGTTAATTTTGAACCTACACATGTACTATACTGACATTGTACATATACTATAGTAACACACTATACATATACTATACTGACACTATACACGTACTACGCTAACACACTATACGTCTGCTACACTAATGCTGTCAAACATCACAGATCAGTCCTCTCAGCCTCATCTGTCATGGTTGATCAGTCCTCTCAGCCTCATCTGTCATGGTTGATCAGTCCTCTCTGCCTCATCTGTCATGGTTGATCAGTCCTCTCTGCCTCATCTGTCATGGTTGATCAGTCCTCTCTGCCTCATCTGTCATGGTTGATCAGTCCTCTCTGCCTCATCTGTCATGGTTGATCAGTCCTCTCAGCCTCATCTGTCATGGTTGCTTCCTCTCCCTCGTCTTGCTCTTACTTACTGCACTTCATCTGCGGGGAAAGGAGGTTCAATTATTTCTAACTTCCTTTCACCTGAAGGAAGTTAAAAGTTTTTTAATAAATTAAAATGGATAAAGACACAATGGCAAAACTAGATGAATGTTAATTTATAGCGTAGTACAGGAACAAACGGCACACTAGTAGTATTAGTAATTTTTACTTTTAGAAATCTCTTCCTTCCCCCAAGTACTCCCTCCTAGCCTTGTGAGACCATCCTGATCTTGCAAGTTCACATTCTGTTTCTCTCTGTAGATCATTCTTGCATCGAGCCCATTCAAATCTTCCAAAAAGGAAAAAATGATGGGGCTAATCTAGGGCTGTACCCTAAAAGTTGACTAGTCAAGAGAGCTCCAAGCATTATAATCTCATAAAATATGATAGATTCCATATTAATCATGAGAAAGAGATGATTATTACAAGAGAACTAATGCTTTCATGAGGAGACACATTTCATGTTAGATCTAATGAGAGACCTAAACATATTAAAAAAAAATAATAATAAAACTTGACAGGCAAGTGCCGCAATGGCGAAAAAAGTAACTGGACCATTACTGTAAAAAGATCTGGAGGAGCTGTGTATGTTAACTTAACTTGTATCATGCAATTGATTGACATGATTGGATGCAACACAAGGATTTAAATCAAGAAGTCAAGAACTTAGCAATCTGTGCTGAGTCTAGCGATGTTAACTGAAAACTGAAAAGCCGAAGCAATGGCGTTTAAAGCAGGGCAAAAAGAGAAGTGATACCCGGTCAGATTCCAGCAGATAACACCGCTAGACCCACCGTGACTTAGACCGCGAGTGTGCCTTTAGCTTGCTACGCAAAGTGAATTTGTTTAATATCCATTATTTAAAAAATTCCCATTGGTTTGCGTCTAAAGTTATGGTTGGATTTAACCTATGGATTAATTGCACCTGTCACTTCAACTTGCTTCCATAACCTGGTTACCGTAATGGCATTCAAACTGGAAACATTTTATTTACTTTGTTTTGCCACAAATCATCGAATAATCGATTGAACTGGTGAACCAGAGTCTACTTAAAATTGTATAGCCCTAGACTAATCAGTGAGGGAGTTTCAGTTCATGATGGAGCAAGGAGCGCAGCAATCTGCTGAATTAAAGAAAAACAAAGTGTAAAGTGTAGCAATCAACGGAGCAATCAAAACAGTTTTATCTAATATAAACTGAATAGTTATGTTGAGATGAACAGAAATATACACAAGGCTTTTCTCAGAGGACAATGTTTTTGTTTATTTCCAACCAGATTCGGCAAGAGTGAAGAGAGCAAGAACGTCACTTGGTTATTTAATCTGATTGGCTGGAGTTTTTAGAACAATGTAAGCAGAGTAATAGGCCCGTTTGGGAAAATCAATTGCTGTCCAGCCAAGGCCAGACTGATATTCATTGCAAAATGCAAACTTGAATATGTGGATGGTCTCATGAGGCTCCTTTCACCCAACCTGGCAGTTCAGTTCCTTGCTCCCTCCATGCTTACTGTTGCCTTCTTGTGATACTGATTTATCTCTGCATTTAAAGTGCTCCCATATCTATTTAGATTTAAATGTATTAGTTGGTCATTTAGGAGACTATTTTTACTATTTTATGAGTGAATGAGTGAATACAGTAACATGTCATTGAGGAGCAGGTGGGTGTAGGTGCAGGTAGGACATTTGGGTCAAAGCCAGCGCCTTTAGCCTGGGAGTCAGAGCACTCCACTAGACTGCCACCCATTACCACAGACTTATTACATATAGTTCCAGAGTTGGATGCAGACAAAATGGACGTATACATGTATTTCACATGGTTAGCTTTCCTAAATGCACAAAAACCTGAAGTCCCTGGTCACCCAAATCCAAACGGGAGATTTAGTTCATCTTACTGTAATCGTACTTGTTATTATAAAAGGGGCTGATGGGATGTTCTCCCACACAGCGGATCTTGGCCACAGACATTGATCACATTACAGGGCACAACATTGGCAAAGTTAGATTTTTTTGGTCGTGCGCGATTTGCGTGTTTGCTACATATGCCGGTACATCGCTGTACAACAGGACACAACGTCATGGACATGACCCGCTCAGATATGATGTGTGGCGTTACACAAAAGAACAGGTAAGTGTGTTTTTCATACATATATATATATAGTTGTATAGTTATGGAAGAAGTGCATTAATGGCAGGGTGAGGTTTTCACTGCTATGTTAGCTAAGACAATTGTGTTTCATTTCAAACACCAATTCCACAATGACAATAATACCAATGACCAGTGGTAATGTTTTCTGTAACATCACCATTTTTATCTCTTTGATATATGATACACTGTTGTTGATGACCGTTTCATTTCCAATTTTGTAGTGAATAAAAATCGGTGTGAGACATTTTGTATCAGGGCTTCACCAGGTTTAACACACCGTGCTCAGTCCTCATAATGTGCTAAAGTCCTAATACCAAAACATCTAATAGAGATAGTTGGAATGGAAGGAGAATTAGGAGAGTTATAGTATTTTTGTGGGAGTGCTCTATTGAAATTACTTGTGTACATTATCAGTCACACATACATTATGTCTTCCTCTACATTGCAGTGATGCCACGCTGACGTTCCTAGCTCTCTGGGAGTGAAAATGGAAAGTGCATGAGAGCTGCTCGCATGGAGGAGACGGGAGACAACAGGAACATCCAATGAACATCCTTGCTACTATGAACACATATCTTCCTTTTATAACAAATGGGTACTACTTTGTACTACTTTCAATAATTGTTCCTTTTTTACTTCTAAAACAATTGTATGCTTTATTTCTTTTGGCATTTCTGTTTTGTATACTAATACTAATACTAAATAAACAATATACTGAATCTACATCTGATAACTGAATCCCCATGACATATTGTATTTAGAAAAGACAGAAACAGGTGTACTGAATTTAAATCAGTTAAGATTGATGGATAGCATGTATAACATGTATAACATGTATAACATGCGCACAGAACACAGTTGGACAACATTCCTGCTGCGCACTTTAACTTCTCAAATGCCTCAGAGGTATATAATAGTAAATTCAAGTCTTGTTATTAGTCATCCCTCTATCAAAGTTTGGTAAAGATTTTTTAATTTATTTACTATGATGAAATGCTATAAGAAACTGCTATATTTGCTCATCAAAGATTCTTCCAGGATTGACTGGGCGTGGTGGTAATATGGCAGTGAGCAGTTTGATTGACATCTACAGGGTCCAACCGCGTCTTTTACCTCTGGACAAACAAGTGTTGTAGTGGTTTTATTAAACAGTCTGTATTGTCAGTATTTAAAAAATGTCTTCATTGATACTCATATGTTTCATTTTTGGCTGGACCGCAGCAGGCGAGGCCAGCCCTAGAAACGTGAAAGTCTGTCACTGACTGACTGAGTGTCACAGTTGCTGAGTGATAGTTACACCATTGGCCGGTAGGAGTGATAGTTACACCATTGGCCGGTAGGAGTGATGGAGTTACACCATTGGCCGGTAGGAGTGATAGTTACACCATTGGCCGGTAGGAGTGATAGAGTTACACCATTGGTCGGTAGGAGTGATGGAGTTACACCATTGGTCGGTAGGAGTGATAGTTACACCATTGGTCGGTAGGAGTGATAGTTACACCATTGGCCGGTAGGAGTGATAGTTACACCATTGGCCGGTAGGAGTGATAGTTACACCATTGGCCGGTAGGAGTGATAGTTACACCATTGGCTGGTAGAGTTCTGGTGTTTCCCCATTGGCCGGTATACGGTTCAGCCACATACTAGGTTTCTACCTAGTCTTATTTTACAAGCAAACACACATGTCAATGCCTATTGGTGGCATTGACAAAGCGGTTCTGAAATGTGTCTGAACAACCAAGGAAACATTGAACATTTTGTTAATTTTATTTCAACACCATATAACTACACACAACTTATGAACTTGAAACATAACTAAATAGAAAAGCTGCCCTTTTTAAATAACACATTATTTAATACTAAGCAATTGCAATAGAACGTCAATTGTCCAAAAGTAAAATGGAATGGATTTTCATTCCTTAAGCTGTGTTTGGGAGGGTTGGTCATCGTGTAGTATGAACCACTGTGTTTTTGGTGCATGTGGGTGTATGGAGCTCCATCAGGGATAGCAGTTGATGTTGATAGCAGTGTCCGGGATGGTTAACCTTTGGGAACATAGTCTGAAAAGGGGTTGTTGAGACCACGGATGTATTGGGTTGTGACGCTTGTTGCGTTTTTTTTCTTTTATTTGTCCCACAGTTATACAAAAACAATTCAAAGCGAAGGTCTGTTTTTTTTTTTATTTAAAGCGAAAAAACAACATTAAAGGGTTTTTTTTATTGCAATTGCAAAGAAATGTAACAATTTATTAAATAAATAATAAATAAAACCTAAGTCAACTACAATAATTTAACAGTAAATAAAAATACTAATAAAGATACTAATAAATAACAGCAAAATAAATGCCAAGTGCAAATTTCTACTCTTCTACAAATTCTTCTGCTTAAACAGTTCATTAGCCCAAATATAACATGTCTGCTTCTCTGGCAAAATATGGCTCCTCTCCTGACATCAGCAGCATTTGCCACTTATTGTGACATTCTAGTTATTGAAAGTTTTTTTTATGAACTAAACCCATTTGTCCCTAATTACTTTTCATATACTTTTCACATGTTACATTCTGTTTCACATTCTGTTGGCCTAGTATGTTTCCACATACTAGGAATTTGACCTGGTTCTTTGCTCTCGGTACACAATACAACAAACGGAAATGAAGATCACTTTTGTGTTTGGTCTGTGTCCCTGTAGACAAACAGACTAATTATCTTTTAATGTGTGTGTCTACAGATTGACTGGAGAACATTAGTTACCACTTTGACTATGCACACTGCATGCCAACCACACTAAAACAAACCTTGAAGCAGATGACGGATTTGGGTGACCAGGAACTTAAACTAATAAACTTTGGCAGTAGGGAATATGAAAGTAATGGATATAAATGGCAATTGCAATCAAAGTTAGAAATCATACTCATATTGGTTTAGGAAACACATCAGCCATAGTTCATACCCTCGTCATGGTGTATTGACCTTTCGCTTAGCATCTGGCCCAGGAAGTGCCCCACTACCCTTTGTCTTCACTGACCTTTAGTTTGTCTGTAGTTCTTTTTTTCGCTTTCTGTCAAATCCCTTTTCTCTGTAGCTCCATTTCTTTGCTTCCCCTTCCTTGCGATGCTGTAGCCTCCCCCCTCTCTCTGTCCTGTCTGAGACATTAAAGTGCATCTCACTCTTCTGTTTCCAAGCTGCCAGTTAGCTGTCTGAAGGTACTCCTCTTCGTCCTCCTCCGCACAGCCCATCTAGCCATTCACTCTCTCCCCATATTCTTTCATATACAGACACATGCACACACACTCTCCCCTAAAACCGTCTATCTACCAGTAACTTCATACAGAGTCACAAACTGTCGATCAATATAATCTTGTTTTAATTTGACCTAACTTTTTTTTGTAAGCAATGTTTGAGTCATTGCAGTGTAGGGAGTATGCAAGCACAGTATATAATACTAAAGTTTGAATGATCAATTTGGATTTATATTTTGACATTATTCAAATATAGCTGGTTCTTATTGGCGCTATACATGTGATACTTGTTCTCGCTAGTTTCCTGTTATAAAATGAAAACAGAGTAAGATGTTTTTTAATGGTATTTAATATTGTATTTAAATTGTCTGTGAATAGAGATTTAGGTTTAGATTTACCATCAAACACATTAAGTTGTCACCTTCCTCCTCCATGCTTTAATGCCTCTGTGTGCTGGATTATTTCAGAGCAACAGACAGTTAAAGAGCAGGGACAGACAGAGCTTATTCTGGCTTATTGCAGCTGCTTTTTTATTTTTCTCGTTTTGTTGTGATAGATTTGTTTTGGAGGTTTGTTGCAGTGATAGTTTGTACTGCTTGTCAACATCATTTTGTTCAAGTTAAAATTGACGTTGACAATGCTGCAGTTTAGATTGTTAAACCTGCACTATTTAAGTTTTCCAGAATAAAACAATTTATAGAGAAAAAAATCCCTGGATGAATTGACTCGTGGATGGGTGCGTTTTATTCTTGAGAAATTTTGTAGTTCTGATATTTTTAGTAGAGAGTATATCGCTGCAGTAGAAAAGTTACATAGTGCAGTTTTAAATATCTGAATTTATATTTAACATCTCTACAGAATATCTTAAGAGACTCTGTAAGAATATCATAGCCAAACCTTACATTTTGATTATTTTACCCACATTTTAAAGAGAAGGATACGGCTGGTGTATTTCCTGTGTTTTTCCTAACATCCTCATTTAAATGGCTGAAAACAACGTGTTCAACTAATGTTGTCTGGATAGCGATCGGCAAATCTTTGATGTTGTATATTTCTTGTCTTGACTTGTCTCATCCTCTGCATGAACATGGTAGCATGTTGCCATGGTTACTTTGCAGAACTGTAGCACTGTTTTGTAATGATGCCATCTTAAGTGTGTGTGTGTGTGTGTGTGTGTGTGTGTGTGTGTGTGTGTGTGTGTGTGTGTGTGTGTGTGTGTGTGTGTGTGTGTGTGTGTGTGTGTGTGTGTGTGTGTGTGTGTGTGTGTGTGTGTGTTAGGTTATTATC
>OMNR01036154.1:0-20135 GCA_900303205.1 Mora moro
CGGCGCACCGTGTCAAAGCTCTTGGGGTAGCGGTCGAAACCAGACGCCTCTCTGTGCGGGGCGGGCCGGCTCTTCTTGGCCTCGGGCTCACTGTCGAACCGGTTGCGTCTGCGGTGGGGTTGAGAAATGGAAGAGGATTAGCTCCAGGGAGCGGACATTTTACAATTCAAACAACAGGTTTCCATATACGCGTTAGAGAAAGAGTAGAAGTCATTTTGGGCCATTAAATGCTTGAATTCCAGGCATCCTCAAACGTGTAGACAGCATAAATAAAATACACAAACACGTATCTACAGAGAACTTCAGATATACAATAGTAAAGAATATTTTTTTTAAAATGCGTTTATAGTTATAGGTTATAGGTTATAGTATAGGTTATAGTTTCATATGGACAAAGACCCCTCCTGTTACACATTAACGTTAAAACCAATAAATCTTCATTAGTTAAGCACAAGCTGTGTTGAGTGCAGGGTATCTTCACACACACACACACACTACACTCATCAATTGCGTATTAGATCCTTGTACCCGTCAAAGTTGTTGGTCTGCACAGCAGCGCCGTCTTGGAAGCGGCCCCGGTCTCTGGTGTTGGAGTTGGAGTTGGAGTTGAAGTTGGAGAAGCGGTTCTGCTGGCGGTTGTATTCTGTGCCCTGGCCCAGACGCACCTCGGACTCGGGCTGCATCTTCTTATTGCCATTCCAGTAGGAGTCATCTCTGCGGCTGAGATGTTGCATAAACATACAATGTGTTTACAAGCGCGCTCTCTCCCTCTCCCTCTCCCTATCCATCCATCCATCCAACCAACAAAACAGTAACAAAACCAATGTAGTTTCCTGCAACATTTGTAAGGAAGGCATTGTGCATTTTCTCATCACTACTACCTTGCTGTCGTTTAACAAAAGATATTGCAACCACTCACTCAGAAAACCAAAACAGAAAGTTACAACAATGTGAATTGCTGTGTGGCCGTTTTAGACAACAATCAAACGATGGCAGATTACCAACATGAGAAAAACTTGGGACGATTGTCCACCGTTCGTGGTCACAGCTATAACATGTAGTAAACTAAGGTGATTGGCGATATTTGATTAGGTTCGATTTTTATTAGGGTTGTTGGACTTGTTGGAAGGTCTATGAGACCTTTGATCAATGTTTATACATTTTTACTGGTCCTTCATAGCTTTAGATCCTAGGCTCATTAACACTTTTCGCTGGAAGGGGAAGATTTGTCTGTTTTTATTCCGTAACGCATGTACAAGAGAGACTGAAGTGAAATTACCCGTGCTCCACATCGCGGCCTCTCTTCAGGTTGCTCCTCTTCTCCTGCTCATAGCGGAGCTGCTCATGTTGCCTCCTCAGCTCCTCACGCTCCCGGGCAAGACGCTCCGCCTCCTTGCGCCGTTCCTGACATACAAGTCATACTTTAAGAACACTACCATGCGTCATGTGTTGTTGTCGAGGCAGTATAAAATAGGTTTGTTCACTAGCGTTTAATAGCAGGCCCGGGTGGGCGGAGTTCCCCACACGTTCAACAAGTTTTACAATAATGACCTGCCGCCAGGAACGTCCCGACATCAAACTGAAAGTAAACTGTATAGCAGCATAGCGCTGCTGTGGTGTATTAAAAAGACGTAATCTATAAAATCTCAATAGCAGCTTTGCTTTGAACATGGTTTTTAAAAGAAAGATATTGGATATTCAACAGATATTCATGAAATAGCAATGCAACACAGTGAACTAAAGTACCGGTATGAGTCCTGTGTGTCTAGTGGTGAACTAAAGACCGATCACCGGTATGAGTCCTGTGTGTCTAGTGGTGAACTAAAGACCGATCACCGGTATGAGTCCCAGTGTGTCTAGTGGTGAACTAAAGACCGATCACCGGTATGAGTCCCAGTGTGTCTAGTGGTGAACTAAAGACAGATCACCGGTCTGAGTCCTGTGTGTCTAGTGGTGAACTAAAGACAGATCACCGGTCTGAGTCCCGTGTGTCTAGTGGTGAACTAAAGACCGATCACCGGTATGAGTCCCAGTGTGTCTAGTGGTGAACTAAAGACCGATCACCGGTATGAGTCCCAGTGTGTCTAGTGGTGAACTAAAGACAGATCACCGGTCTGAGTCCCAGTGTGTCTAGTGGTGAACTAAAGACAGATCACCGGTATGAGTCCCAGTGTGTCTAGTGGTGAACTAAAGACAGATCACCGGTATGAGTCCCAGTGTGTCTAGTGGTGAACTAAAGACCGATCACCGGTATGAGTCCCAGTGTGTATACCTGCCCAGGAGACGGGGCTTCCAAGCAAAAACGCTGGGTAGCAGCACTCCTCTCTATAGAGCCATCGTTTGGTCAATATTGGTCAACAAATTACAAAATACCCTGCCCTAAAAAACAGCCTAACTAAAACGCATGTCCCCAATAGATACAATTTAATTTTTTTTTAGAATAATCACTGTTTAGAAGTGTATCTCGCAAACCTAGTCAACCAAACCCAGTAAACAACTGACCAGCCAAGCTCTGGTGTGGGTGTAACGCACATGAACTGTATAAAATACAGATTCAAACTGACTTTCAATATGTGTAAATTTGTGGAAACTATCGCAGACATTTAAAAATAAATAAAAATAAAAGCCTTTTGGGCTGTGTATTCAATTCAAATTTTGGGGTATTTCTTGCATACCTACTCTGCACAAATTTGTCCAAAACTGATGCTACCAGTGGTGGTAGTGGTAGCTGACGCCAACAACAGCTCGCTGTACGGACTACAGCGAGCCACAACCCAGTAGCCCCAGATTACTTCTGGGATTGTAACCAGTGAGTGGGATTCTTAGGCTTGACTTTTCCCCCCCTACACGCGACGTAAAATTCACGACATCCAGCGGTTCCTCGCAACGGCTTTCCGACACGGCCCGGTACGAACGGGACACTGTTACCTGTTCGATGCGGATCCTCTCCCTTTCCAGTCGCTCCCTCTCCATGCGCTCCCGTTCCAGTTTCTGTCTCTCCATCTCGAGCCTCTGCCGTTCCCTGAGCAGGTTCTCCCTCTCTTCGCGCTCCCGCAGCAGGCGGATGCGCTCTCGCTCCCTGCGTTCGCGCTCTGCGATCTCGCGGCGCCTAGGCGGTGTGGGAAAAAAAACAACAAAAAAAACACGCGCCTCGTCGTTAGCGAAATGCACTGCGTGCGATTCAAGACCAATACAACGTCTGCGTATAAATGACCATAGTTTCAAATGCAAGAATACAGAAAATATGTAGGGCATGAATATGGGTACATGGGTTCTTCAATATCCCTATCCAAGTACTACGATCAACACGGTGTGTTGGTGTGCGCACTTCTTTGTTTGTTTGTTTTTCCAGTCTTTGTTTCATGGAACTGTGGCTGTGTGAACCTACACCGGACTCAGTTCCTACACGCGGCTCACGACCGGAAATTTTCAAACACAAAAAGGTGGAGGAGGATCCTGTTTATGGACTTCTGCTCTGCATTCAACACCACCGCCTTCTCCAGGACAAACCATCCCAGCTGGGCGTGCCTGAGCCCACCTGCAGGTGGATCACTGACTTCTTGACAGACAGGAAGCAGCACGTGCGGCTGGGCAAGCTCGTCTCAGAGCCACGGCCCATCGGCACTAGAGCCTCACAAGGCTGTGTGCTCTCTCCTCTACCCTTCTCCACCAACAGCTGCACCTCTAGCCACCCTTCTGTCAAACTCCTAAAGTTTGTGGACGACGCAATCCTCATTGGATTAATCACCAATGGGGACGAGTCCGCCTACAGGAAGGAAGTTGACCACCTGGCTTACTGGTGCAGCCAGAACAACTTGTGAACGTTCTGAAAACTGTAGAGATGGTAGGAGACTTCAGGAGGAGCCCAGCCCCAGTTGCCCCCCCTCATCATGCGTGACTCCCCGGTTAACATTGTGGAGTTATTCAGATTCCTCAGGTGGGTGGGGAATATCACCTCCACCATCAAGAAGGCCCAGCAGAAGATGTTCTTCCATGCGGCAGCTGAAGAAATTCAACCTGCCGCAGAAAATGGTGGTCCAGTTCTACACGGCCATCATCGAGTCCCTTCTCAGCTCATCTATTTGGTCTGGTTCACTGCCTCCACTTCCAAGGACAAAGGCAGACCGCAGCAGATCATTCAGTCGGCTGAGAAGGTCATGGGGCTGTAACCTGCCCTCTCTCCTGAACCCGTTCCCATCCACATGGCAAAAGGTCCACCTGAACAGTTTCTTCTCCATGGCAGTTGGGCTCACAAACAAGCCCCCCTGCTGCTCACTGACTCTAGTTCTTAATAACTTGGTGTGTACATATATTTAGTTAATGTTTTGTTGTAACTCTAGTTCAAAACGCTGTTTGTATTTTGCTTAAATCGTGTTGCTTTGTGTCTTTTATGCACCGACCTCAGTTGGTGTCCTTGTATGTGTCACTTTCCTTATATGTGCAAATATACTCGGCAAAATAAAACAGAGTCTGAGTCGTGCATAGCGGTGTGCAATTCCAAGGTACCTGCGTAGCTCCAAGGCCCTCCGGACACGCTCCAGACGGACCACACGCTCACGCATCCTCTGCTCCTTCATTTTCTCAAAGGGTAGAATTTCGTTATTTCCCTCTTTGTTAAAGAAAGGGCGTCCTCTCTCCTTCATCATCTGGAACTATAGAGGAGGAGGGGGGGGGACACACAACGAAATCAACACCTGTTGCTTCGGGTCACATGTAGCAACACACGGGGTCATGTGTCAAGTCAGGAAACTGAACAGGAAAGGTGAAACAACGGACCTCTTCGGGTGGGATCAGCCATCTGGGATGTCGCTGCTGCTGGTGCTGGTGCTGGTGCTGCTGCATATTCATGTGAGGAAAGCCAGGCTGAAGAAAAGGGCATTTGATATCATTAATAAACACGCCAAACCAGTTAAGATGAATTGTTGTTGGGCAAACGCCAATGGAACGTCTGTTGCAATTTACCTTTTCAAAATACCGACCCCTTCTGAAAGGCTGTCGCATTTTGTTGAAGTATGAAGGTCCTTTGTTGTGAGTGAAGGGCATCATTTTTCCTGGGCTTTTTGTTCCTGTGTATAGAAACGCATGAAAACAATTCAGTTTGATGCCCTCTTCCGGCCTACCCTTATTAGTTCTACACCACAAACAAATAAATCCACAAAACTTACGGATATGCTTTTTCTCGTCTTTCTTTGAGGAATCTTGGAGCACGTTGGATGACACAGCCTCCACTTTCTCAGTTTTGATGTCTGGTTTCTTAGACAGGTTTTTGTTGTCTTTTTCTGAAGGTTTATCCACATTCTTGTCATCTTTTTTGGAAAAGGGTGGCGTTCTGAAAAAGAAGAACATGTTAATAGTGCTTGCTTGAACGATCCATCATTTCAGTTACTCTATTGTATTTCTTCTACACCCACTTGCTATTTTTTGCTCCAGTGGAAGTACGCTTCTCACTGGATTTGCTTGAAGACGTTTTCTCCTCAGCTTCCTTTTTTGAGGGTTCTTTTTTGAATGGATCACTTTTGACCTAAAATTGTGGAAAATTAAGATTGTGAGCAAACTAACGAACAAAAGATTTCCGGGGGAAACATTTTTATTCCAAAACTGTCCTTGCCATCTTACCCTTTCCACGTAGATCTGTTGTCCATGGAGCTCCGTCCGATCCAGGTGGGAAATGCAACGCACCACCTCTGCACTGGAAGACATCGTGACCAGGCCATAGCACTTTGACCCTGGACTGCGTGCATTTGTGACCACTTTGGCACTGAAAACCTGTTCGCAATTAAACATAGGGTTTATGCAGAATTAATTTCCCATGCCTGTAGCGTGCTTAGGGTTAGGGGAGTGTCATACTTATTTGGCCCATGAAGCCCTGTGAGACAAAACTGATCAAATAGCGTTGCCTTAACTTGGCGACTATTTGCATTACAATATTCAACAGAGCTGGGCATGCGTTATACATACAATATAATCGGAACTTAAATCACCAAAGTTAGACTTTTACCTTGCCATATTTTCCAAAGAGGTTCTTCAGATCAGCTGCCTTGGTGTTGGACGAAAGGCCACTGACCCATACATTTCGAGAAGAGCTGCTAGTGCTACTGCTGACTACTGCAAACAAACCGTAAATAGTCAGCCACAATCCTTCTCAAAAACTGATTTAGCTTAATGTGGTATGGCATACATTTTGTTCAAATTGTTTTGCCATTTACCTTTATCATCTTTTGCTTTTCCGTCTCTATCTCTTGAGGAACTACAAAGTAAATTCAACAACAAAAAAAACAACAAACAAGACAAATACAGTGAATACTAGTAAATGAAATCTCTGCCGGAAACTTATTTCACAAGACGCATGGAACAAGACATAGCACAGAATACTTTTCAGGAAGGAAAAAAAAAAAAAAAATGAATAAAACGTCTTCATGGCGTGGATTTGGACAAATCTGTGATAGGCTTCTTTCATCGCTTTTCCACTGGTGAGATGGATCAGGTTGTCAGCCAATTTATTCCCTTTGATCAATGTGAATCTTCAGAAGTATGAGCTACTTCACAGCAAATCTTTTGACCCCCAAAAAAATATTTGACATCACAGGGACTAATACTCTTTTACAATGCCTTGTGTAGGAACTGGAAAAGGCATTAGAAGTGCTGGAAAGATGACAGTAACAGGTGGGTTTTTCCTCTCCTGGTTATTGCCACAACTTAAACCAACTTCAAGGAAATATATTAACACAGTAAATGGCAGGGTTAGGTACATCAGTGAACATTTCCCTTAAGGAAAAAAAACATAAAAAAATCTTGATGCTACCCACAATGCTGCGTTCTTAGTGAGCTGGACCTTGGTAGTAGTATCAAAGAACTGACATAGAAAGACAAACCTCTTTGCTTGACCTGACGCCCCAGTAGAGGAGGGGCCTTTCTTCCCAGAATCCTTCTCTTTGTCTCCTGTTTCAGCTTTCTTCAGGGCCTCTCTGCTCTCCTTCTTCATGGGGTCAACCTTGGATCCGACATCGTTCTTACCATCTTTATGGCCCCCTGTCTCTTCATTGTTCAGGTCGTCGTCGTCGTCATCATCATGGCCCATGGGTGCAGGGGCCTCGGGGTCATCAGTGCCCTTGTCGGGATCTGGAAGTTTCACATGTTTACCTGTTTCCAGGAGATCGTCGCCATCGACATCTAGCGTGATGGCGTCTTCGTTGGGGATCGACACAGACAGGTGATCGTCCTCTGCTTCTTTAGAGGAATCCATTGCTTCGGCCTCCGTCTCTGCCACTTCCATCTCTGGCTCGGCGTCAGCCTCTGGATCCGCCTCGGGCTCAGGCTCCGAGTCAGCCTCAAGTGCCACCACAGCTTCCAGATCCGGCGAGGCCGTGGGCTCAACCTCGACCACGGGCTCAGTCGTGGGCTCGGGCTCGACCACTGCCTCAGTCGTTGGCTCAGCCTCGACCCCAGTCTCAGTCGTGGGCACAGCCTCGACCCCAGCCTCAGTCGAGGCCTCGTGCCCAGCTTCAGGCTCGGCCAGGCTGTCCTCACAGGGTGGAGGCTTAGATTTTTCGTGAGTAACTTCATCTGTTTCAGTTACATCTGAGGGATTTAATAAGGATAAACATGGCAAAAAAAAAAAAAAAAACAACTTTTTAACATTTACATTCTTGTATGTAACTTCACCTAGAAAGTAGAACACAAAGCAAATCACGTATTAGTGGTCATCGAGGGCGTAGACACCACAGGAGAAACAAAACACACATCCATCGCTGAAAACCATGGATGGTTGATGCCGTGTTCTTCCTTTCTTCACACCACCAAGAGACGAGTCACAATTCATATGGATGGATTTGCATTCCTGATGGCTTCTCAAAACATCTGGACATTCTTCAGGAGTAACCGAGGTTCACATTGGCGTGTGAATGGGGGTGGGGAGAAACATCTATCCGTCCATTAGTCATTTCTTCAACAATGACAAACCATTCCCCCATGCATGGTGGTCAGTCTAAAAGTCTGGCAAGTCATCTTACTCCAAATCATCTTACTGGGAATCTTCTATTGCTTCATATAACAAGGGTCGTCAATGTCCGTCTTGGCCATCAGATTTCAGCCTTCGAAAAAACTCCCATCTTCAAATCCACACCGCTGTGTAATGCCCAGTCAACTGTGTAAAACACTGTCCGTTGGCCTTAAATGGCGGATGTCCTTGCCAAGTCCCGGCGTTAGGCATTGCGTTATATGCTGTGCACATCATGCAGTTCCTTCAATGGGGTTGCAGTATAAAGATGTACCTTGTTGGGTTAGCTTCTGTAGACTCAAAAACTGCATCTTTACAAAAGTGTTTCACAGAGCATAGCCATTAGGCTGCACACAAGTTGCCATTGCTTTCCGGTTATAAACAGCGCTTTGTAGAAACACAGTCGTGTTTATCATGTAAAAATAGGTCCTTGGAGCACTATTGATTTGTGACCTATATAGCGAAGAACCCGGAGACGCATGTGTATTTCATGCAGGTTTCTGTGGCCTCATACCAAGAGTGGTACCTGGGAAGAAATGTTTACAATATACCTCGCTGAGCATCCAAACATACCTTTCTCAGATTCATCTTCTTCAGTGTCCTGAAAAAGAAAAGACCTAAATGAAGCATTTCATTAAAGAGCTTGCTTTAACTTTAAGTGAATTACTTAATTCAACATGTTTTAAACAAGTTGTACTTGTTGGATGGGTTGGTACCAGTTCAAATAAAATTCTATAAAATTACAATAAAATGCCGCTACCGTAAATCTTACTTACACAGCACATTGTATTATTGTACGGTAAGGCAGATACAACGAATGAAATCGAAAGACAACGTATAAGGCAGACACATGTACGTTATGCTAACCTTGGCACAGGAGTCGTCGTCCACAATATTATCAGTGTCTGAATCGACTTTTTTCCCTACAAAAAACACAAAAACACAAATTCAGTCGCCACATACAACTGACTGGCAAAAACATTTGCTGTTACAACTCAAACACAGTTATTACCTTTCGCTTTCTTCCTGGTGAGTGCATCTGCAGCGAGTTGGATCTCAACACTGTCTGGTTCGCCGCCTTCATCTTCCACAGCCTAAAAATACCAACAATAAAATGGAAAAACTATAAGAAAGTACGTTCAAACACGGCCAGTTGGATCATCGTGGTGGGTGCCCTGACCCTTATAAACAGCAGCAGTGTCACGGTTTCACCACTCGGCATTACCGAGGGCCCATACCGACCACGGTTATCCATTACTGTCAGAGCTGCTGAGCGCACATGAATATGCAACAAAGCTAAAATAATATGCGAACTATGCGATCCAATACGATAATTTGCAAAACAAGCAACAACGTGCAACGACGTGAATCCTACAGGCAACACTCTGGACCACAGCTAGCAAGCTCTCGGCTAGCAGAGGTCTTCGTGACATCGCGTGCGACCGCGTCTTGCCAGGAATGCGAAAACCCGTCACGGAGCCGTCACGTTTACCTGTTTCAACCTGGCGATCAGGACGCTTTTAACGCCGGAGCAGTCGAGGTTCCTTCGCTTGAGCTCCGATTTGAGGTCAATCACTCGCAAATCTACTATTTTCTTTGTCTCTGTGGAAATGGCACCCGACGCCATTTTATCTCACAAGTGTTTTCGTGTTCACGCGCATGACCGTATGTAGGCGCCGGGCCGAGGCTATAAAAGCACCTCTTCCGGTATTACCGCCTACGTAATGTGTACTTCACGTTGTTGTAGTAGTACGCATTTGAATGGTATGCATATGTGGATGTTGGCTTTTTACCAACCAGTAGCTGGGTCCCAATTAAACCCCACGCGAACATTATATTAGGAAGTTGAGTCTTCAAAAAAAAAAAAAAAATCCAGTCGTTTTTAATATTTGCCTTCCTAGGACCTCCAGTCTTGTCATATTTTGTCCAGTACCTCAACCTAAACCAACTCGCTATACATTATGTTCAAATACCCTTTCAGTTATACATTCTATAAGCTATTTAAGATTAATACAAATATCCTCATTGTTCAGCATTGTTTTTGTTGTTGAAGCAAAACCAGGCAATGGACCAAACCACTGTGGAACAACATGTCATACAATGTCACTGAAATGTTTCCAACTATAAAGCAGGACAAGGCCATGGGGGCCAGGGTAGGTACATGCATCCAAAAGAGTACTGAGCACTGAATCAGGATGCTCTCTCCAGAAGAAAAAGAAAAAAGAAAGATATTATTAAATATCATATTACTGTATTTAATAAGGATTTAGAAGCATGCAACGCAGCTCAAATTGAATTCGGATACATGCATATCTACATGTATATCTGCCTATACACATACAGGCAGAAAAGGGGTAGGCATCTGCCTCAAGAATACATACAGGTAGGATACATTGGATCAACCCCACATCCATGATTTTCTTTTGGGCTGGGAGTCAAACAACCCTCTCGCTAAACTGGTGGCCCCCGGTCCCTCCTAGATGGTGCAAATACTGTTTGAATACACATCTGCGAATCTGGAAAAGGCAATAATTATATATATTAAAAACACACTAAAGAATACCAAAAAAATGCGATGTACTACACTGTCGCAAAGTGTCGCGCATAAGTGGTGGTAAACTGGCGTCCCCGTGTGGCCACGGAGAGCTTTTTATGTTGTAGCAGCAGTCAGCAAATAGACGACCTGCCTGATAAACAACAGTGGATGCCTCGAAGATCCAGGAATGGGAACTTCGTCGAGGGCTAATAGTGAGGCATTTCTATTTATCAACAGGGAAAACACAATAGAGAGGACGGGGTGCTTGTTGCAATTCGACACGTTTGCTTTAAACATCAAAATAATTGGCTTATCGTCATGTCCTTAACCAGTGAAGTGTAGCTAACGCTGTGGGCTAGCTTAGCTCGTCGCAAATCAGGGCCCCTTTCCTTCGATTTTGTTCCCCATCTCTGGGCTGTTGTCAGTTTCACAATCACAGCTTACGTTACTAGTGTGGCTGGATCGCGGTTTATATGTAGGCCTGGCTAGGTTGATAGTTGCGAATAATAGTTGGACAGCTGTCTATTTTAGTATTTGTCGTAATATCCCTTTGGGATTACTTTTACATGCTACAAAAGGGCTGGTGACGAATTTCGAGAAGGACTTGCCCCAGGTATGTTTGGTCTTTGTTGCATTTGCTTAAATTAGTGAATTTACTAGCTATGGCATGTTGTGCTGGTCATGGCCATCTGCATTTCAATGTGTATGGATTGTTTGTATTATTTTTGTTTCTACACTACCATTGAAACATGTTTATGATAGCGATTCAGTGACGTACATATTTTAGAGAAGATGTGGACGGAAGTCAAGTAAACTAGCTACCAGCCATTATTAATCATTTTGGAACTAAACGTGCGAAGTATTTACAGATAACGTTTGTTGTAAGACTTGATGCATTTCTAAAATCGGATAGCCTTTTTGGTTTACTGATCAGCTACTGCTCTTAACCCGGCGAATAGAAAGGCAACACAACGGGTATCATTCCCAGCTGTTCAGTAGTCGTAACAGAGTCGTACATCTTGCCTCATTAGCAGCAGCCTATTTTTGTATGTGTATCTTATCCGCTGCATTACCTGAATGCAGTTCATAATAACGTTCTCCTGTTCAGACATCTGTATTCATCATTTGTTCCCAAGGAGCTTGCCCTCAGGATTGTCCTTCGCGGCCCCTGTGTCCATGCATGTCATTGCGCAGCATTCTGGGTTTCATCTGAAATACTTTATTGGGACATGCATACAGTGTCAGCAAGATTGGCCCATTGGGACTTAATGCATATTTTCCTTGAAAACAAAACCCCATAAGGAAGTATTCAATTTAAAAGGTTGAAACAACATTGGCTTATGTAGCGAAACTGACATGCCACTATAACAACCTTTTAAGATGATGTGACTGTTAATTTATTGTTTAATGTTTTCTTTCCTCTACTGACGCACCAATTGTAATTCTAAACAAATAACCAGACATGATCATTTACCAGCGTCTGACACACACACACACACACACACACACACACTGAACAAACACACAAAACACCTATATTCGCAGTGTGAATATGATTACCAAATGGGTAGAAGCATGAATTCTATATACATAAAGCTCTTCTCTTTTCACTTCTGTGTGACATAATAGAAGCCTAGTTCAGGTTAGATCATTTCAGATATTGATTGTCCTTTTAGATGGAGAAATGTAATTAAGGAACATTATGTTGCCTTGTAATTGAAGTTGGTGCCTATGTAGACACCCGCGTCTAACAGGCTGCCTACATATGTGTATATTGTCTGTGTCTCTATGCAGCTATAAATCATAGCACATACTATGAAATCTGTTGACCTTTCTGTGACATTGGCAGTTGTCAAAGGCCAGAACAATATCTTAATTGACGCTTTTTTCCCCCTTGACATTATGCTTCAGTGACGGCTTGCTTATTGTGAAATGACAGCATAATGTTTATTTTGTTTTCCACACTCACAACCGTGACAATTTCAACACATTTGTAGAATAAATGTGCTTTTATATTTCTTTCTCTCCGAATTGATATTCCAAATCGTGATATGATAATGAGATTCCTGCTGAAATTCCCTTTATCATCATGATTCAAATTAATGAAAAAAACAGGAAATTATATTATGTGCTACATTTTTGTATGTTAAAAAATTGTCATAATAAAAAGTTAATATGACATATGCGCACCATGAGTAATTCTCCTTCCTCCTTCTTTCTCTACCATAGGTTAAGTCCAATGCTACTCACACCCATGTAAGAGGTCGTGCAAATGAATTTAGCACTCGAGCTGTGAGAACCTACCACTATGAAGAGTGAGGTACAGTCTGACACCTCAGGAAGACAGGAGCACCTGAAGGAGCCCCTGGTCAACCCAGAGCCCATTGAAGCAGCCAAGAGTTTCCCTGGTAACATGGAGGTGATTGGAAAGGCAGGCAGCGAATTTGAAACACTGTGTGCCGACTCAAGACATCGGTCCTTGAGGGACACAGTGGCACGCAGAGACTCAGATAAGAGCCTGCCTGGGCGTAAAAAGCGCAAAAGCCAACAGGCAGGGCCTTCAGACTGCGCTCTGAAGGAGGGCCGCATCAGTGATAGTTCGCTGGCTCCTCAGCGTCCTAGAGTAGAACTCTTGGAGCGTCCCAGTGAGGATGATCATAATCATGAGTCCTCTTTCAGTGACTGTGCCTCATCCCCATCATCCAGCCTACGTTTTGGGGACTCTGAAACGCTAAGCTCAGAGGACGAGTTGGAGGCAGGAGCTACGGGGGGCCAACGTAAGAGCCCCCCGGCCCTGACGACAGCAGGCGGGACCGGCGTCGGGTTGCGCCCCGTTCTCAGTCGAACTCGGGGGAACCGCTCGCACAAGTGGGCGAGGTCAGAGGCCGAACCAGTTCTGCTCAAGAGGCAGTGTGTGAGCGGCCGAAGGCCTTTGCACAGAAAGCGTTTTGTGAAGGCTGCTCCCGGCGGGGCCCAGCGGACTCAGAAGCAAAAGGAGCGCCTTCTTCTCCAGAGGAAGAAGCGGGAGGTGATCGCACGTAGGAAGTACGCCCTGCTCCACAGCACCAGTAGCTCCAGCGAGGAGCTGAGCAGTGGCTCGTCCTCACCGTCGTCTACAGAGGCAGAGGATGAATTGTATGTCGACGTCAGCAGCACCAGCAGCCAGCCCAACACCACTGCTGTTGCCACAGGTAAATGAACTCTGCAAACACAAAAACATGGTTTGACACCCTCTTACCACTTCAAAACTCACTACTTGCTGGGTAGGCAGTATAATGCCACTATGGCGGCATACTGTTTTATGTGGTATATTTCACTTCCTGCAGTTTCCACTATATGACAGTTCCTGAAAGAATTAAATCACTAATCAGTTGTGTGTACATTGTGTATTTTCATATTTTATAAGTTTAAACATCTATAACTGATCACAATCATACTATTATTCGAGAGTACTATACAATTCAGCTTTTAATTGGGGGGTGGGGGTGTTCTGGGCTGGCTTAGAGGCTGCTGTTGTACTTCTATCATGGGAAACCAGTGGGTGGAGTAGACTAAGGCGGTCTTTGCTCAGTGTTGCAACCTTTGGGCAAAACCACACCACACAGTCTCTGGCAGAAAACTAGATCTTTGTTTACAGCAGGAGAAAGGTAACTGGGAGACTCCTAATTGGTGAGAGAATGTGAACAAATGTAATGACATATGGAAAAGCACTAACCACTACGGTCCCCACACAAGCATGTCTGAAACTGATTGGCTTGTTGACATACAGGGGAGGGAGGGAGAGAGAGAGGGAGAGGGAGAGGAGAGAGAGAGAGAGAGAGAGAGAGAGAGAGAGAGAGAGAGAGAGAGAGAGAGAGAGAGAGAGACTATTGAGAAGTGTTGCATTCACGCATTGAGAGCTATGATAACGCTGTGTGTGTGCATGTGTAATTGACAGGAAAGATGTGCAGAAGATGTGCATATGCCCTGATTGATCAGAAATGAAACCGGGAGTGGTCTAAAATCCAAATGGTCTCCTATAGAGACCAGAACAGATTTTCCCACAGAGCATTTCACTCACTAATAGCTGACGGCTGGCTATGGCATTTCTAACAAATTACACTCAAATTATAGCTCTTAAATCTTACCTTCAGCACCTTTTATAACGTGTTAAATACATTGCAAGATTAACACACTCACCACCTTTTTAAACAATTAATCTGGACACACACTGTTTAGATACTGAATTGAATGTATATATAAAGGAAGATTTTTGGAAGTGTCTGTGTTTTTGTTAACATTTAAAGCTGACAATTGGCAATTGATTATTGTATTGGTGTAGTTTTATTTTTCACCTCTCTGGTTGTTGTGTACCAACGAAAGGGCTTGTTTCACGGTGCTAGGCAGCTAGAAGACGGCGCTAGGCAGCAGCTCCCAGGACACTAAGGGTAGAAACCCTCTGGGGACCTCTGGGGTTCACAAGCATGGCAAGCCCCTAGTACACAACCAGTCTAGTGGGAAATAATCGAACATGTCTGTTGTATGGGTATATCATGATTTAACAACAATTATTATTTACGTCAAATTGTTCTGTGAAGCTGCTATGCGTCCAGTGTCCCATTGAGTCTACTAAATGATTACTACATGATTCCACTAGGGTTGGGCAATGACTAGGGTTGGGCAATAGTTCAATGAATTACGATGATCACAACTGCCCTTAAAATGTTCCAAAAAATGAGGTTGAAAACCTCAAGTTTTTTACTAGCAACACCTAGGCTCATTGAACACACCCATGCATCCTTATGCCATAGGGGACGGATTTGAGGATAGTTCTACAAAAATCCAATCCCACTGCAAACAGTGTAAAGCAGCATTTGCTGACCTACACTTCTCATAGTCCGAGTGTACGGTTGGCAACTATGCTGTTATTAAAGAAACATTATCACACAATGATCACTCGGTTTAAAATCATAAAGAATAGCAACAGGACCCACTGTCTGTTTCGATGTGCATGTGTGTAAATGGGAATGCCAGCTCGTGGTACATTTTGTGTGGATGTTATTGCAATGCTACTGTGAGAGAATAAAATGCTAAGGCTATTAACTCAACATTCACTCTACAGTATTGCTCTCGGTCTGACATGAGTTGTTCCACATAGGTACTCTGGACGAGGATGTGGTGGTCATCGAGGCGACTCCGGCTCCAGCTCCGCCTGTCCCTGCCAGTGAGGAGATCAACGTCACCTCCACAGACAGTGAGGTGGAGATAGTCACCGTAGGAGATGGCTTCAGGTATGTTCTTGCACAGAAAGGTGACGGAACGTGTAATGGTGTTGCTAGCTTGATTTCTGTGGATTTTCTTCTGTTGCACACAATGTAGAATCATAGTTTTCCAAGTTTGCCCGTGTATTGTTCTAATGCAAAAGTCATTCATTACATTTGTTATGTTATGTTAGCCAATTAATTTAGTATGTTTGGAACAGTAAGTGGCAGGAGGGAAAACATTGCGTACAAACTGCTATAGGTGATTCTGTATTAATATTCTATAGGCTATAATTAGGTGAGCTCAGCTATTGTTGTTCTTATTATTCTTCTTTATTATTCTCTACAAACCTCGGGACCGATTTCCTCCCACAATTGATCACCTGGAGTTTAAAATGGTCATCTTGACTTGGAATCGCGTGCTATCACTCACATTTTTACTGATGGATTTTTGTGAATAGCAAAAAATGCATAGAGATATATAGATAAAGATGCCCGTTCATTGAAAGTGAATAAAAATAACCTGTGAGATTTAGGTTGACTGGCCACGTATGAGATCTAGATCTAGGACCACATTCATGTGATGAATCTCCCCACTGGTTTTTCTTTCTGTGTTTTTTATGTTGCTCTCTCTGCTCTTTGCTCGCTCACATGTGGGCAGTCCAATGTGATATGCGGCTTGATTTTTGCCATGGCCTTTCCTCAATCCGGACCAATAAGTACAGCAGACGACCAGAATAGAATAGAATAATCTTGACCACATCCTAACCACCGGACGATGGACACATTAAGCATTCCTTTGGTAGTTGTTTGCTTAGAGAGATGCTACTTTCTTACGCTTTCCCAGAGGTTGTTTGACGGGGTTTTGTCATTTTCTGAATTTTGGATGTGTGGCTAACACACGTTCTAGTTCAGGGCTCAGCAGTGAAATGGTTGCAAATGGTCATCCCCATGATGAAGTCTATTGTAACCGAGGCCTGCATAGATGGTTCTACTGGCCTCTCAGAGTCTCCTGCTCTTGCATCGATACTGGTGTTGAATTAAGGTCGATGCAAAGCTTAAATATAGTATTTTAGAAAGAATTAGATTCTTTCTACATTAGAAAGAAACTACAAGGGCAGCTTGGTGGCTCAGCCCACTAATGCGCTAACCTCATAGGAGATGCGCTTCGTAGCGACCCAGGTTCGATTCCGACTTTCGATTCTATGCTGCATGTCATTCCCTCTCTTTCAACCCACTTTCCTGTCTCTCTCCACCCTCCTGTCCATAAAGGAATAAAAAGCCCATAGAAATGTATGAAAAGAAAATTTTAAAAGTATTCCAGTTATTAACTCTTTTTGATTTGTCACTTATATGGACATGTCTTTGTCCATACCAGATTAAGACACACTTTCAGCCCATTAGAAAGTCCATCTTTTTTGCTCTCTGTTTAGTTGTATTGTAGTTGATTCATTTGGCTTAAGTTTCCTAAAAGCTCTAAGAAAACGCATTTGATATCTACGTCCGGTTTCACCACGATCTTCTGTGTTAGTTCCATCGATAATTCCTTACTTTCTCTTCCTCTGTTTACATAACTTCTCCTAAATTGTATGCGTGTGTGCACATGACCGGCTTGTATATTGCACCGGGTTATGGAATGCAAGAAGATTATGGGAAGGCATATCTTCTTAAACAGACAAGTGGGGTTTTCACCAGTCAGGAAAATGGATGGCCAGGATTACAACCATTTTAAACGGCAGTAAGAAGCTAGCAAGGACTAGCTGCTAATTGTGAGTGTACACAATATACACAAGATATACACAAGATATAAAGAGGGTTCATTGGTCCTAAAGCTCTGCGTACATTGGCTAGAAAGAGCAGACGCAAATTAAATGCAAATGAATGCTTTTTTGTGCAAAATACAAAAAAATATGTGCGACAAAAGAATACAAAAAAAAAAGAACCTGGGAGATTCATCAGTCAACAAGGTTCATCGGTCAACAACATGATTCAATTCCTGTGGGAAAAGCCCTGAGAATTAGGCTACCAATTGACAAACTCTCTTACATTTATGTTACCGTTACTGTTTTCATAATTTCAATAGGTCTGTCTTGGAAGAAGAGCAATTTGTTTAATTTGTCACTTTCCCACATTCAATATAATGGCATCCCCAGAATACAGTATCTAGTTCATATTTGTGATGTAAAGATAAGCTAAACAAATGGCAGCCTATGCACCTAGGTGCAATGATACGGTGATACTGTATCTTCCAAATGGGTTTATCATTTTAGAATTCTAATCTGAAACAACCTGAAACAATGTCTAAGCTACTACTTTTTGTATATGGCCTGCTATGCTTGAACTGTTACAAGCCATGTTTCAGCAGCATTTGTCAGTGGATTGCATCATATTACAATGCCGATATTATTATTTAATATATGCAATGCAGCGGTTTTGGCCAATATGTCATACAATACGGAATATCAGATCAGTGCATCTCGAGTGCATATTTCCTGTTTGCGGCCCGTTTAATGATTATTGAGTTAGCAATGTATTATCTGATCGACAGCAGCTTCACAGATCTTTGCCATAATGGTGTATTTCATTACCAAAGTTTTAGGAAAAATCTAATTTTGTCTTGAGTCATGAACTGAAACTATTTCCTGGGAGGAATACAGAAACTGGCCAATCTCGGAGTGGCTTTCCTTTTACTTATCTCCCCCGTTTCCCTGACTCCCTGCGAGAGATGATCCGCCTTGCTGGAGAATGCAGAGCTGGACCCTTTTCTAAGGAAGTGGGAAGGGGGAAGGGGGAAGGGGGGGATGGGCATCTAGGAATTTCAGTGTTGGGATGTCAAAGGTCAGCAGGATGAGCAGCAGTACGTTAACATGCAGAGGACAAACCCTATGTGTGTGTGTCTCTGCTTGTGTGCGTGTCTTATAAAGCGTCTGCTAAATGCCCTAAATGTAAAATATTTCTGCATGTGTGTAGCAGGCTATAGTAGATCAGTATGCATGCATACAGATACTAGATATTATAAGTGTCTTCAGAGTCTTGATTATTTTTCACGTTGTTTTTGTACTATATGGACAATTATCCAAGCTCTCAACAGTAGACAGAAATAAGATGATGTGCACACAGTTAGATGGTTTATTAAGTTGTAAGTAACAGTATGTTACAGTAAAGACAAACGCAATTATGTCTGCTTTATTCTTAAAACGGACAAATTCTTATTTTTTTAAACAATGTGTATGATGTGTGAGGGATGTGTGTGTTTTAGCCTATCAAAATTCATTATTTAATTCATTTTTAACTGAACAGTGAGAGTGCTCCAAATTGTTTACTGCATCAGTGTAGTCCCTAAACGGTATCAGCTCCTCCCCAACTCCCCTGTCCTCGTAGAATTCATTGCAGTGGTCCCAGTAGTCCCCTCCAATATTAGCCCCGGCGCTCAGCCCTCAGCCGGCCTCCCCAGAGCGTTCAGGTATTTGGCTAACATCGCACGGTGGGGGGGTGGAAGAACCCTAGCCTCGCAAACACAATTCCCGTGTGTTTGTGTTTACTGTGTACTGTTTACCTCTCCGCTCAACCCCTCCAGGGTGCGTTGTGGTAAACAGATATTTACAAAATAATCCCAGTCTACTTGTGGGGGTAATTAGGAGCCTCTCTCCAGTGGGCTGTCCTTTTCCCCTGGTTCTGCAAAAAAAAGCGTTGTTGTTGTTTTTTTGGGTGGTTTTTTAATAAATGGCAGCATCTTGCCACGCGAGGCCAGAAATTGAGTAATTACCGCGCATCTCCGGATCGTTGGCGCGCCGCACCTGTTTTGCAGGTGCGGCTTTTTGGTTTTGAACCGAGGTCAACATGTAAAGCACTACAAAATGGTATCGGGTTTTTTTGGCTATGTTGCGTAAAAAAAAATGTTGAAGTGAATATGAAATTATGTTGTTTTTTTTGCCGTATATTGTGTCGCTTCACTGCTACGGCATGTTGCCCTGCAAACGTGACGACCGACGGCACGTTGACTGTATATGCCTTGGCCATGCTCGCATTGCATAAAGCACATGGCGAGCTACGGGCGACTATAAATATAATGTGGACCTCAACCGAGCCCCTTACCATACCTTTCCCCTTAACCTATCCCCCCCTCTGCATCTGTGTTTGCATGTACCGGGGAGTGCTTCTGGATATGGACGTGTGTGGTGCGCTCCCTCACTTTGAATACTTTTTGCTTTTTGAGTTATTTGTGTTTGTATTTGTATTTATGTTTTACGATGTAGCGTTTCCGAACGTTTTCCTCTTTCCTCTGCTGTTTTCTATATTATTATTATTATTATTGTTATTATTATTATTATTATTATTATTATTATTATTATTATTATGTTTG
>OMNR01036227.1:0-10244 GCA_900303205.1 Mora moro
AAAAATGCAGTTTCCCCTTTTTAAACGGCGCAGATGTGATCTGCAAAAAAAAAATCTACTGCAATCACTTGACGAACTCAAATCCAGGAGATTTGACCACTCAAGACAGGCTACTTTGTATTAAATATTGCCAACCAGGTGGCTAAAAAAGACAGAAAAAAAAGACTGAAACACGTGTAGCCAATGCGATTGTCTCGGATTCCTTACCATCTAAAAGAACAAACAGCATATACGAAGTGTGTGTCTTTCTCCAGGGGAGCTTGACCGTCTACCTAGCCGACAGCAACGGCACTCACGCAAGTACTGCTCTGTGTGGACATTCCCGCCTTCTCTCACCTCCACCCTGATAACCACGTGGGGCACATGCAGGCCCACAGAGCACTCACACGTGTGATTGTGAGCCATGGGGCACGGCGAGTTCCCATACAGTGGGATTCCACTTCCACTCTTGTGTAACGTTTAGGCATGAAGATATTTCCAATGAGAGGCGATATTGTTGGCGTTTTCCTCCCTCCACGACGGTGCGGTCTCATTATATTCACAGGAGGTTAGAGATTAGACGACCAATGTGGTTTTCTATGGACATTTTGAAGTAGGCTAGATTCATTAACTTATAGGAGGTATAAGGTATCTATAGCTAGATAGTATTTTCTCTTGTAGGCCTACTCTCCTATGGGAATCTAAGTGTCATCTTATTAAATGCATTTAACCAATACAATGAAGAAATTAGGTTTGTTTCCAGTTGCCAGCATGCTGACATGCTAACTGGATGTTACTTTTTTTGGGAAAAAAATAGTTTTTTTCCCCCCCAAGCAAACCTTAGAGGACAAACAGAACTTGGCTTGACAGCCTCTGTGAAGCTAAATTATGGAAGTCTTTGCCGTGACCTTGGCCATGAGTCTAGGACCTGGGAGAGGGGAAACAGGTTGGCTGAAGCCGAATTTAATAAGAGTCGTGTGGCTTCCTTTTGATGACAGCTTCTGTTGCCAGGTAGGCTTTCAACCAGCGGCGAGCCCCGACAGACCTGTGGCACTCATTGATTACACTCAGCCCTTCTATTAGAGCAGACAGCATAGTCTGACATACTGAAGGTTATATGGTCCTCTGTGGCATCACGTTACCAATGTGACTTGACGCAACACAGAATGGCATTGTTACAGTGGGCGACCACGTGTGTGTCTAGACGTTTCTAATACTCAAGCTAGCATTTAACACAGACATATGGCAGATCTAATTACACAGATATTAGTGGATAGCAGGATACTGCAGTGGCGTTCCTCATTAGAGGCAGGTGTATTTGAAGGATTTTACAGAGTGCATTTCCAAATCCAGTACACGCTGACAATGTTGACACAGTAAAAACAATTTTTAAAAAATGCAATGCAGCATTTCTAAACCAAATATTTCACTTCATCAAGACAGTTTGCGTTCATTCTGGGTTTTTTCCCCCCGTTAAATTGTTCTTTTATTAATACACACGGGCCATTTGGGAGATTTTGGCACCACTGCCTTATTCTTCATGACACTGTTTGTAAGACAATACAAACACATAACGGAGGCCGTATACAACTGAAAGTGACATCAGAGGGCTGTCAGAAAACTATTACAGTGTAGCAACAAAACAACAACAACAACAACAACAACAACAACAGCCCTGCATCATTGTGTTGTAGGCTCTCTCTCATAGTGGACCGCCAGAGGTCTGCGTCACGAGGTTCCCCGGCTGGGGGGACCAGGGTCTCCCGTCCGGCGGGTATGATGCGAATGTGAGAAAGAAGGGAATCCTGTCCCCGGTTACATGTAGCTCCCCCCCTGAGGTTGTGAACACCGCTTTCTGCAGTTTGTGTAGCGCTAGCAAAACAGTTTGTCATCTAAACACGCAGTCCCCCGTGGTCAATCTCATCCAAAACATGTATAGTGTTCCCTCCAGGCACAGTTGAGGGGAAATGGATGTCTCCCGGAAAGCATAAACGAGGTGTAAACATGGGCTTGGCTTCTGTAGCGAGGCTGTAGGCTAATGCCTGAAATGTGTAATCAGTCCTAGGTCATTGGGGGTTCTGCTTAGCCTTGATTAAAAACTTGCTATTTTTGAAACATCCCTCGAAGCATGGGTAGATAAATGAGCCATCATCTTTCAAATGACTCCCTCTTGCCTATCGTAGTTGCTCTCTTGGCGTAATAAAAACCTGTTGCACCCCCCCCCCCCACCACCTCCCCTCCAAAGACATGAAGAGCAAAAAAGAAAACTGCGCCAAGGATCTTACACTGTCACACAGCCTTCGTTATAGAGACCTTCAAAACGAGCCCGCCATGACCTCAGATGCTACGCATAACACAACTCCCAGACGAGGAATCGGCACACAAGGGCACCGTTTGGTGATCAATTGCCGCGCATATTGCTGCGCATCGGAGGGGAAGAGAGACAAAAAAAAATAATGAGAGGGAGGAACTGAGCAATCTATTACGGTATCTATTCATTACGCCGATAAATCAAGCCGCTGTGATTAGTGAGCGCCACTGCGGTGCATTGTTCTTGTTTCCGGTGCGTTGGTGGTGGTATTTTAACTTGGCTGCTCCTCTACGTCGCCTCCCCTGTAGACGGCTGCTGCCGCTGCTGCTGCTGCTGCTGTCAGAGCCTCGGGTGGTGGAGCAGCTTTGTTATTCCGATGATGCGACCATCCTTGTGATGCCGTGCAACCCCCCGGGCCACCCCTCGGTCTGCCCGCCTGTGTTCCAGAGCACGGCTCTGGGGCCTGGTTTAATGCACCCTGCCAGCCAGGACCAGAGCCATGGGCGCCATACACGGGCAGGGGCCAACACAGCTGGAACAAACACAACAAAACACTTTAGGTGCCGGCTTGATGCCTCGTTGGAGAGCTGCACTTTGTCTTTCAGATTATTTTGGACCCTTGTGGGGTGTGGCTAACTGTTCAGAGGAAATACAACACTCAGGAATTGTATACGGATATATTGTGTTGCATTTCATGCACCTGTGATTGACAGGCAAGATGGATTCCCTGAACCAATCAGGGAAGAGATGCCCTGATTGGTCAGAAATGACCCGGGAGCGGTCCAAAATCTAAATTGGCTCATACTGAGGCAGGTGCAGTCAACCCAAACAGATATTCTCACACAGTATCATTCTCAGTCAGTATCTCATTAATAGCTGCCGGATGGCTATGTTATTTCCAGTGTTGGGCAAGCTACTTTGAAAATATAGTGAGCTGAGCTACCAGTTACTGTCCATTGCATGAGGCTTCACTACACCCCCCAGAGAAATGTAGCCAGCTAAGCTACAGCAACATCGCAAAAAAGTACTTTACTACATCAAAGCGTATTTTATTTCTTTTTTTACCAACTCCAAGGCAACGTTATCTCAGTGATCAATACAACTGCCAGTCAAACAGATACAGCAGGCAAAACATTTTCAGTTCAATTGTTTATTGAACAATAGCAACAACAACAATAACAACAATCCATAGCAGGGTTTATTTCAGACGGCGACAGTTTTCGGAAATGCTCGGGGAAACGTAGCTTGTGGAGACGCTGCCGCGCTGCTTCATCAATAACAGAGTAGCTTCGCCGCTGAAAAGCTATTTGATTCAGAAAACAGAGACACCTGCCACCACGCTGCTGTATGGAGATGGTAGTTAAACCAGTACCATGGCTACTGCCCAACACTGGTCATTTATAACAAATTACACTCAAATAATAACTGTTAAATCACCTGACTTTTCACAATTAGTTATTCGTTTTCACCACGGGAAGCAGTAAGCTGGGGATGAATAAGGACAACAGCTGTAGATCTATTATGCAACAACTGTAGATCTATTATGTATGTGTACCAGTATGTCTATAGCTCAGGCACTTGTCTGCCACAAACAAGAAACTCTGAGCTTGCTCTGGGATTCGCGATTCCCCCCTTTGGTGTGCTCATCGAAACCTACGTACAGCGACCCGAAACAGCACAGTCTCGCAGTTTAGCAAATCCTGCGGTTCCTCTCTCAGCCAAAGTGTCGTAACACTAATCATGGGTCTGCTCCTTTGATGCACCAGGGCGGTAGTAGACGTATCTTCGCTAGTTCAGTCTACTACCGGTGTCCAGTGTACGTAAAAGTAGCAGACCCGTCATTAGTGTTATCACCTAATGTGCGCCTCAGTAAAAAAAAGGATCTATTATCTCCCGAAAGAAGGTAAGGCTTCGTGGACTAGAGCTCTGTTACGATCGATCCACCCTGCCCTCCCGATCGGGGGACAGCAAGCGGAGAAGGACCTGCCAGTGCTGCTCTGTATTTCATCTCGGAACACCGGCTCGCCCAATCTTTCGTCCGCACATTATGATTTACGATGTCTTCTCATTGTCAATGAGAAACGGTAACAAACGTGTCGTTCTATTTACTTTTCTCGTTTGCTGTCACTTAAAACGTAGACGTGGAGGTGAGAGCTCCGGGGAGCCTAAATCGATGATTTGTTTCTGGCTGGGTTAATTAGGGTCTCGCTGGTGTACTGTATGTGTGCTTGCGCGATAAATTATTTACGTGTCAATCTATCGTCCAGAGCAAGTTGCCTCATTACAATATCACAGTCCTGAGAATAGGTCTGGTGGGCAAATGTTCGCTTCTTCTGTGCACATTATTATGCACGTTGTTATTTATTTTTTTCATTAAAAACTTTGGTGGATGTTTAATAATAACCTGAATGGAGTAAATGTGTTTTTAGTTCCCTGGGGCTGTAAGGAACACATTTAAAAAGTATGAAGCCGTTTATCCTATCAGGTCTGTGGTAATCTACTGGTAGAATTATGTTTTTAGGCCAATACACCAGAGAAGGATTGTAGCATTTTGTCGCTTTGTAGACTGCTAACAATTTGAATGTTTTATGGCTGGTTTGTAGGTATAACGTTCTAGTTATCTACTTTGCCATGTTTAAATTGGATGTCCTTATAATGGTCTGCTCATATTTTTGCTAATATAAAATAGAAATATTAAGCTATTAAAGTGCCAGCGAACCCAAAACCTTTTTTTTTTTTGTCTTCTATGATGTCGAACATCATAGGCGATGCCATTTTGTCACTGTTCCAATAACAATACCGTTGTTTTCGTGGCGTCGCCGACGCAGAGAGGCTAAGCTAACACCACGGTGTGTGGATGTGTGGCGGTCCGTCTGGCCAGCGGATGACCTGACTTACAGTATAACGCAGTGTAACATCGCTTATTACAAACACTCATAACCACGGAGATAACTCGCAGACGTAAGATGATAAATGTCGAACGTAGGGAATGAAATGTATAAAGACCAAGGTTATTGAATTGCTTCATTTAAAAACAAGTCACATCGAGTAAAGAATACGAAGAAGTTATTTTCTTGCTTGTTCCTGATACACGCAGTCTTAAAAATGGATCGTATTCTCCGCTCGGCGGATTAGCTCTGATGTTTGTACGCAAGTGTTTAACATTGCATCTGATAACGAATGCATCTATTCCATCAATAATCAAACAGAGGACGATACTCTCCCGCGGTATGAACGAGATGACAAATCATCTCTTATTCGCTTCAGCGCTTTGATTCTGCTGTGTGTTGGAGCCCCTGGGAGACGCGCAGGCATTAGGAATGCAGCAGTGCCCTCTGGGGTTGTGTTGCGTTTCGTGATGACACACACACACACACACACACACACACACACACACACACACTGTCTGGTTCCTCCTGCTGGCCTCGTCCAAAAACAGACGCCTACTAAGCTGCCTGCTAACTTACAATGCGTGGACGGTACCTGCAGCTGGATCCGTGCGGTGGTCGGCGGTCCCCGAGGGTAGAACCACTGACGCAAACCGGCGCCGGACGGAAAACGCGCGATACGATTATTTGTGCGGTCAGTCAACATGATGTGCGAATGAATCGCGTTGCGTACACAATGATGGGGAAAAATAAAAAATATAAGATGTTTTAAGAAAGAGTCAATGACAATCAGTATTAGTAAATAGGCCTACGCTTCTGCCATGACTTTGAGCAAGGCATGTGAATCCCATCGGCCAGTGCCATTCAGGCTATGGCCGAGACTAATGCTCGGAAGCTGCGGAAATAATCAGCAAGCTGTTCATCGACTGCCATTTTGCCACTGCCTGGAGAGCATCTCGGGAGCTGCCTCCCTCCGCTGTAGCGTATTGCCATTGTGCCTTGACACAATGGTCCTTTTTTTTTTCCATTTATCAGTTTACCAGTCAAGGAGACTCATAAAAAGCTATTCTTGTCGACTGTCTGTGCTAGGTTTGGGAGCAACAATGCTCTGTCTGAAATAATTGTGTAGATGCTGGTGGTGAGAAACAGAGGAGGACCACTATACGCTCAAAACGTGTTAACGAGTCTTCGGCTTGAGCAACGACGACAAAAAACATGCGATTTAAAACTTCTTCTTCATCTACGAGTTCTGGTAACATTTCTAAAGCACCACTTCGAAAGTGCTGTTGCATATCCGGATATTGTGTGCTTTGTGTGATACATTTTCCATCTTCTTTTAAAACGTTATTGTTGACATAAAGTCTGTGGGTGCCATCCTAGGAAATATTGTATCACAGTAAGCATCACAGCAGGAAGACATGATTGTTCTGGGGCAATCCTTAGGACAACGTGTTCATATTTCATATACTGTTCATGAATAGTTTAACATCGCATTATTATTATTATTATTATTATTATGTGTACATACCCAGCATTTCCCTTTCTGTTGACTATTGGATTATTCAAAAGTGTAAACAAATGGAAATGCAAGGTAGGCAGACAAACACCTGCAGCTGCAAAATCTTTTGTTTGCGAGCCAGTGTGGGCAGTAGGAAACGCTCGGTGCTATAGTACGTGTGGGTGTGTGTATGTAGGCTGATGGAGGATGATAGCCTACATCCTGGCGTGTCCATGGATGTAGGCTATCATAAGAACTGTAGGAGCCATATTAAGTTCATTGGAATCTTTTTTCTTTTTTTAAATGATTTATTATGGTGTAATGGTAAAACTTTTTCTTTTGAAGGACTGCATTTCTGGATCTTTTAGAGATGGCACCTCAGCTAGTGCCGTGGAGTTTGGACGCAAACAGGCAATTTCATAACCGCTTTGTTTTGACCTAGCAAGTTTCACTTCACAGTTTTCAGTTTCAAGTTTCAGTTCACATTTTGAACCAGTACCTGTTTGTTACCTTATTTGCTTATAATTTTGTTCCTTGGATTTTGATCGCTTGCTTACCTGGATATTCATAACTCACCTGAAATCCCAACTACACACCACCATAGACTGTTCAAAATACTCACTGTAGGCCTAGGCTACTTCATTCAAATTTCATTGCTTGGCTACTCAAATCAAATTCGGTGATTGTATCAAATCGGTGGTAAATTAGATTTGATTACATACTACCTAATGATAAAAACGAATGCACCAATCACATGACCAAACCCATGGAAATCAAATTGGCCAATTAGATGAGACACAGCCAGTACAACCAGGCAGTTCCTCTACAATAGTATCGTCAACATGCCTATATTTATCCATTTCTACCTAAAAGATAGTCTGACACCATGGACATGGTGGGGACAGAGCTGGCAGCAGGGGAAATGTCCAAATATTGGTACCACCATGGTTTTTTCTTCATATTGGTTGCTTCCCCCCCCAAAATGTAATAAACACAATCTAGTGATTCATCATCCTTTAGTTAGACGTTTGACATGTCGGGCCCCAATCTTGAACTAAAAGGTAAAAGAAAATTCTTTCATATAAAGATTATGAAGGTCAGTTTCAAGGTCTAAGGCAAGAGCATGTCTTATTAGCACAAGAGAAGGCCTTTGAGATAGAAAAGGCACTGAGGGAGCAAGCGAAACCGAGACTACATTCCCATGCTTTTATTCCACACTGTTTCACTAATGGAAACGAGTACACGGTCTGCAGTGGCTCAGAGGACAGCTTCTGACTAAAACCATCACTATGCTGTGACCTCCATGACACAGCATCCTCTCCAGGGCCAATGGAACAAAATGGTGCCTACCGAGGCGCGGAGACAGAAGGAGATTGGCTGTGATGGTGTAGGACTCATACTGAAAATCAAAAAAACAACAAAAACAATCCACTGACACAAATCCAAAACCAATACAGCATTAAAAACAGTACAATGGGACATTTTGTCATGTTTGTGTATTGAAATTGTAGGGCAAATACACAGAAGCAAATCTCATTGAAAATCTCATTTAAAGTCCAACATTCAGAACATTTATTTGACACCTTGGTATAGCTACTAAAAAAGAGAATAAATACATCAAAAAGTGAAAATGTCCTAGCTTCAAAAGGCATACCTAATTTGTAATATGGTAAGCATAGAAGATTTCATTTGAAGAAATAACGAAGGTGCAGGACTTACATTTCCATAACACTGGCCTGGCTCCTCTCATGATAACATTTTTCTTTTGTCAGCCATCACTGACTACTGAAACACCTGCTTACTATCCCCTCTAGACCTGCCATAGCCTTGAAACAGATCGTCGGCTGTGTTCTGACTCACATATTCCCCAATAGTAAGAGTTTATACATATACTCTGTGGAAATCACCTTCTGTTATGTGCTTTCATGCAATAGGCTTTCAGCGTAAACGCTTAAAACAATGCCTTTTAAACAACATTCATGGCGATGATCTAATTTAAGTCTGAAGTACATTCCCGTTGGGTTGAGACTTGCAATTTAACCTTAAGGAATTATAATTTGTTGTCGGCAACCTGTTTCTTGAAGATCAATAGAAGTTTGATGATTTGCAATTGACTTACAAGTGATGTTGACAGCGATCAAAGCATTCAATCAAAGCTATAGTGCTGCGCAACCTAGAGTAAAACAAACACTGGACAGAGTGTGCACTGGCCATAGGAAGTATAAATACAACATTAGTAATACATGAGGTCAACTAAAACTCGGCTCTTGCTTTAGGCTATTATTTGCTGCAAACTAGTTTTATATTTAAGACATGTATGAATATGAAGGTATTTGTGAGTGCCACTGTCCTCTTGTTAAAGGGATTTCAATTGTTTAGTTTTGTAAATGATTGGGTCCATATCAGGGGTGTTTTTAGGATTTAAGGACATTTGATCCTCCCCCTGAAATTATTTTTGATAAACAAGCTCTATTTTGATGCTTTGTATAAGTACATGTCTTAAAGGATAACTTTTTAAACCTGGACCCCATTTTAATTAATTTGGGAAATTGGTCCAGTATTGAGTGTCTGCATTGTAACCCTTTGGGACAATTGAGTCCTCTAAAAGTGCTTGTTTTTGCCACTGACAGGCTCAGATTATTATTAGTGTTTGACAACATTATGGAAGTGTTTGACAACATTATGGAAAGGATCCCGACAAAAACTTTTTTCTTTTTACCTTTCGCTTGATCAGTCTGTTATTGTTTCCAACCGAGTCTCGCCCGAGGAGAAGTCTCGCCCTGAAATCTCACAAAATCTCACATTGTCGAAAATCAGCTAAATATTCAGCCATGACACTCTTGAAACTCAACTCAACTCTTGCGAGATTTCAGAGCAAGACTTCTCCTTGAGCGATACAAAACAGACCGGATCAAGCGGAAGGTAAGTATTATTTCTCTGAAGGGATCCTTTCCGTAATGTTGTCAAACACTTCAACCTGTCAGTGGCAAAAAAAAAACAAGCACCTTTAGAGGGCGTTCATTGACGGGCTCAATTGCCCCAAAGGGTTACGATCCAGACGTTTTCGCGGCTGCGGTGTCACTCAATACTGGACCAATTTCAAAAATTGTTGTCCGCATTAGACCCAAAATTATGGGAAAATGGAGTCCAGGTTAAAAAGTTAAGTTATCCTTTAATCATTGATAAATTGAAATGTGTACCTCAGAAACAGTTGTTCACTTTCCAGATTCCATGAATTGTGATGTTACAAATATTAGTCGTTGTTAGTAAATAGTATTCGAATTAAGCACAATACTACACAACTGCTATCATGTATCATGTATTTATGTCAACATTAGTTTATTGGAATATTACATTTTCTTTCACTCACAACACACACACACACACACACACACACACAATTTTCAGATACAGTTCATGCAGTGTAGTGCAATGACAAGCCCTGTAACTGGTGTGCTCTCTCTCATATTTATTGTACATACATTATCTATGATAGCTTATACACTATTTTTCCTTCATTGTTTTCATTTAGTTATTCTTTACCTCTATGAGCAGGTTAGTCCTCTGG
>OMNR01036228.1:0-12004 GCA_900303205.1 Mora moro
GCTAGTCATGTTCTCCTGTGCTGTATTTACAGCGTTTGCTGGTGTAATTCCAGCTGGGCAGACTTCCCTCCTGAGGCTATAACTAGAGGAGCATTAGTTAAGCACAGGGCTGCCTCGCGCTGAACAGGTTGGACGTTCCTTACTCTCATAACTCATCCTTGCACGGTTTGAGATATCACGATTTTTTACATTTGTTATATGCGACAAAGACCGCCCTGCTGCCCTGACTTTTCCACACAAAGAAAACAGACTTTGAACAGACTTTTACACAAAAGAAACAGCTGATTGTGTTGTATTGTTTAGCCCTCCTGCTCGTGCAGGGTTTGGGGCGACATACATGCAAACACTTAACGTTGCTGCAGAGGACGGGGATATTGGTTGTGACAGCTTGTCGTTACAGCTCAGCCTCACTAATACAGACCTCTGCCACTGACGAGTACTGCAGGGGAGGGAAACGTTGTGCACAAGTCTTTTCCTGCAAGGAAAGACTTCACTTCCATCAACTGTCACATCTGTGCATCCGTGTAGTCGAAATGCTAGCGTACAAATCTCGGCTTATCCGGCTGGGAAGAAAAGGCCGCACCTGGAACTCGAAGGTCTCGTCGAAGAGCGGGTCGTCCTGGTTCTGTGCGGCCGTGCGAGTCCGCTGCTCTGCGCAGTCGGCCGGCACCCCGTGGAGCTCCAGAACCACGTAGGGATCGATCACCTCACCCTTGGCCCCTGCACCCTGAGGCTTGGGCAGGTTGTGGGCGCTGATAACCTGCACACACCCGCAGAACAACTCATATACATATATCAACAAAAAAATCTTTTCAAGTATTTAGTTGGTGAAGATTCAGATTTTTCTCTTTTTCCAAAGAACTTTGAAAAAAAGGTCAATCAAAAAACAATAGTGTGTGTGTGTGTGTGTGTGTGTGTGTGTGTGTGTACCTTGACCCTGAGGGTCTGAGGAGGGACCCCAGGGACACAGCCCTGTGTGTGTGTGTGTGTGTGTGTGTGTGTGTGTGTGTGTGTGTGCGTGTGCGTGTGTGCTTGGCCACACCCCAGCATGTTCTCCCTCAACCAAGCCAACTGGAGTCACCCCCGGGAAACACAACGTCATCGCAAGCCTCATCTGTCCTGGGTCATCGTAATAAAGAACAAAACTGAGAAAAAACAAAGTCTCAGCTAAGACAAGAATCTGTCAGCCTTGGAGACCCGAGTTGGACTCCATTTCCATGCCTCTATCAGGAAAAAAATATGTCAACCTTGGGCACAAACAACTGTTCATTTTCTGAGAAGGAAATGTAATTTGAGTTTCAGGCGGTTGATTGATTTCATGTTGTACAGAAGGTCAACTGATCAACAACAACTTATATATATATTTTTTACTGTCCATACAGTCCTAAATGCAGTTTGGGAGAAGAATGGACTGGCTTTAAGTTGTTTGAGGTGGAGGTGGTTGCGTGGATGTGATGTGATGGGGTGGGGTGTGCTGGTAAGTCCAGATGCCATTTTAAAGGACGTGGTTTTCAGTGAGCCCCAGCTGGTGCAGAGGTTGCCTCTTCCCTGATGGTGTCATAGTTGCTGCCAGCAGCGGACTGCTGCTACCCCAACCTCCCCTGAGACTCATTCTGGGGAGAAATGGCAAGAGGAGCGAGAGAATAGAGTCCTCTAACGGAGATTAATTAGGGTTTTTGTATTATGCTAAGTACAATAGCAAACACAGGCAAGAGCTGAATGGCCCATTGTCTTTTCCTTAATGTGTGTCTCTAAATAGGTGGGGAGGAAGGGAGAGAAACATTGCAATATTTCATCTAGCTGTAGCTTGCTGTCTGTGCTGATTGCATATCCTTGGACCGGGAACAATAGCGAAGGATCAGGAGGATGAGTCTTCATAGGGCAGCAGTGATCATCTCTGTTTCCGGTGGATTCTTGTCAACAATTCCCCGCGTCACTTCTGTAGGCTATCGGTTCACAAAGAAGCCAGTATATATGTTTAAGAGCATATTGTTTTCAGAAGGCACATTGTTATACCTGGCCTGTTTTGACTGTAACTTTAGGAGGCGATGTACCAGTCTAGTCCATGCGCTCACCTGGAATGTTACTGTTGCTGGTTATCTGCCTTTTACTACAAAGGGAAACGATAACCATGTATAATGGGGGAGCAGAAAGCACCCGCTAACTGAAGGGCATCAGAAATTTAATCAGAATTTAAATCACATCAGCTAAAGATGCAATTTTCTGTCGATGGGAGCGAGACAAGAGGGTGCCCAGGGTGTGAAAATAAGATAATTGCTTTTGAATTCCACCCCAACTTCATGTGAAAAGTCACAGCCCTCAAGGTGTTGGCATCATCGAGAGGTTAGGAGAAGGCCCATTATATTATTACAGTGTCAATAAGGGAAGTCATTTTGTACATTTGATCAATTTGTAAATAAATTCTGAGGTTTAATATTTTCCAGCATTGGTGACATTCGGTGTGTCTGTGTTGCTTGGGAGAAAAGGCTGTGGTGGTCCAACCAAATGGGATTGCACACGTTACTTTTAACAGGATTATGATGGCTCACCGTCATGGTGGAGGACAAATTTGCATATTGTATTTGGTGTCTATGCACAGTGTAATTACAGCAAACGATCCACTCCAGCTAGGTGACTCCGGAAAACAGGCTCCCTGTGGATGTATAATTTGTTTGTTTCCATCCATTGGGTCATCAAGAGAAGAATTATTATTGGGTGTCATATTGAGATTACATAATTAACAGCAAATGGAAGACATTGATTGACACTAAGGAAAAGGGGGTGTTGTCATGGCACACAACAGGAGTCACTGGGTGCCGCGTCAACCATTTGAATATGAATGTATTTAGGATGATGGATGGTTTCTGGGGTGAATCTGTTCAACCCTGTGAAAGAACGCCACGCAACGTCATACCGTCATATCGGGAAGTGCCAAACTTATTCAGTGTTATTTTTTTCAGGCTTCTTTCATGTTTCGAAGAACACAGGGAAGTGTCTAGAAAATTGAGCAGAGGCCACGGCTCCTCACATTAACAGCCTAACCCTCACAGCGAGAGCATTTTTGATTGGTGGCAGAAAGTGAGAATAGCCCTGTCTTCATTGACATTTCCGAAGCGGCTGGCGAGCTTTTCTGCGGCTGTGACCTCTGTGAATTTTATTAGCAAATGAGACCTGGAGGGTTTGGGTTTAAAGAGCGCCCCTCCATTTTGATTCCCCCCCACATAATGATTTTCTCCAGAGTTCAGGACCTGAATGCAGGAGAAATAATGAGCACTAGTCATTATTTCAAATTATATCCTCCATTTGTAGCCATCACTCAACTCATAATGAATCTAAATACCTCCATTCTATACATCCTATAGACTTTGATGATTAGGATTAGACAGTTCCCAATTGGAGTGAACTAAATTACAAGGCTCTATAGCCATTTACAACCATTTTCCCACCCCCACAATAGTAGATGTGATGAATACAATGCAACCTACTGCTTCTCTCAGTCGTCCATGGTTTGGATGTGTCGTTTTCTTCCTCAAGCAGCAGGAAGCAGTATTGTTGGAAGCCCATATACTGTAGGACCCCTATAAGAATTCATATTCTTGGAAGAATTCATATTCTTGGAAGAATTCATATTATTGTTACAATAAGACAATCCCTGCTTATATAAATATATTCTAAATACAATATAAAATAACCCATTTTATCCTCATCATATGGCATGTGGTATTAGACCAAATATCTAGTATATATAAATGTGTATAGCAAGCACAAACGAGACTGCAAAATGTGGATTATAATGACAATGACAATTTCATGACAGTACTACTGAAAGAAATGTAAAATAACATCAAGTTAGATTGAATATTTACATTTTCTTTGAAAAGTAGGCAATTCATTACTTATCTTTTGACAGATTGCTAACTGAAGCCATCTGTATGGGTATTTTTGCAATGGGTATGGATATATTTGCAATACTCAGCCAATGACCATCAAACAAGACGGTGTTGCCAAGGTTTAGATGCCACTGGTCATTGTTGGGTCATGTACCTCCGGTAACCCATAATCTGATTCAATGTGGATCAGTGAACAGCTGGTTATTTTAATCACATGATGCAATTGACCATAACCTGTCCAGTCGGGCAGATTTTGTCCTTTGATCTCCTTTGATTTGTTAATTGTAATTTGAATCATTTGTTGGAAAGGTAACGGGTGAGGATGTCTTATTTACACAAATGAAAACAAGTATCTTGCCTCGAAACATAATAGCATTGTCTTCTGTTAGCATTGTCTTTTGTTTAGAGGTAAACGTAGAACAATACAGGTTTAACTTTCCACGTCACACTGACCAATGTTGCTTTGCTTCTTGCTCTTTTCTGCTTGTCTAAGCTATAAAGGAAAATCACACTACTGTGAATTATGCAACAACTTTATTCTACCACAATGACACTCACAATAACGGTACATTCAGAAAAGTAACTGAGCATGTGCAAAATACACAGTAACAGTAATGGTGCATGTTATTTCTGCCTATTGAGTTTGACAGAAATCAAAAATGTTCAAAATACTCTATGATCTATGACAGGAAATAACCAAAACAACAACAACAACAACAACAGAAAATTCAGTCTCCTTGTGTTGCTGGTCTTATGAGGCTGTAGCGTTGAATGGATTGTTGTCTACCGTGTGTATGAAGGCATGGGTTCATGGTGTTTGTGGGACCTCTGACAGTAGGCTTATTAAATGTCACCGTGCCTCGGGGTAATGTTTGTGGAGCAGCAGCACGCGCTTTGACAAATGAGATTCAATTGACATGACTCAGTGGTTTGTTAGACGAGCCAGGGGGTGCAAGGAGTGGCAACCAGAGACCTCACGTCGCGGCATTTTGTTTGCAGTTCCCCCTATTTGAGGAGGTGATCTGTTAGAAACCAGGGAATGAAATTGCTAAGTGCTTCGTGTTGTCACATGAGACATTTAGTTTGGGATTGATTGCCAATTTGTGACCAGGACCTCGACTCGAGAGATGCCACTTTGAGAAATCTCGCAGTCAAGTCAATTCACAAGGGGACTCGCTTCTATTCATCACAAACAACCTGAACTCTACTGGCACATGATCAAGTGGATGGGTGAAGTGTTGACTCAATGCATTGTCATTTTTCAACCTCCCTCCTCTTGAAAAGCACATGATACCATTAAACTACAAATAAATATCCCCTTAACAGTGTTTGGTGAAAACATTTTTTGGATGAAATCCCCTTGACTACTGGATGAGAAATAGCTCATTGAACATCCATTTCGCAGTCGGACAGTGGTAAATCTAGCCAATAGTTTCTACCTTCCAATGGTGACGAAATACAAGCTATTTCTGTATTTTTTTTCAGTTACAACGTTAGGTTGAAGTTACTAATTCATATTTGTAAAATATCTTTTTGTCTATTAATTTTCAATAGATAATGTAATATATAATTGAGAAGGTTTGGAGCGCCACTGCTTTAGACCATGCTCTTTTGGGAATTTATATTTCATACAAGGCAATGTCATGTATTCCATGTGCAGTCATCACTATAATTAAAGGTGAACATGGCCTACATTGGAATAATGGTGCATTTGTGCTGGTGAATACCTTAGACGATAGCAGAGCACTGCTCTTCATGGAGTTACAGAGCTGACAGAGCCTTCCGATGTGAGGGGAGCTCTTTATTTTTAATTGGTCCTGAACATGTCATTGTTCAGGCACTAAGCAGAGGGAGAGAAGAAGGAGAGAAAGAAGAAGACAGAAAACATCCTGTGCATCACTAGCGTATTAGCACAGCACTAACACGTCATATAGCTACATCTCGTTATAATTTACTCTTTGACGAGCACGCTAATTAGTTTGTCGCCGTGTCCTGCGCTGAATGTGGTCATTATGGCTTGGAGTGCCCGGATACTGAATGACAGACACGGTTGATGTTGGACTTCTGTCAGGGAGGCACAATGGCAGCCTGATGAGTTGTCACAGGTTCACTCGAAATATTCTATTCTTACTCGTCATCGTATTCGGCTGGTTGATAATGAGGCACACTCTTTCTTTCTTTCTTTTCCGGCTGCAGTGACCTAAACCCAACCGTTTTTTTTGGATTTTGAATATGGGGGACGACGCAAACTTGTTGTTTCGCGTATCCCCTTACACGATATTAAGGTTGTTTTTTTTGTCCCGCTGATATATAATCGGAGCAACTCTGAATACACATTAATGGAAACATTTTGCGCTGTGGCAAACAAGATGTGACTCATTACACAGTGTACCCATTGTTTTATTAATATTTCATTAACACAGCAGTACAAACGTACAAATGCCGCTTCTCTAATTACCAACAGCGGACAAACTCATGCATAAATCTTGTGTGCTACGGCACTGCGAGTGACTGTTTCCCATGAATAGTAAGCAACCTGTTTTAATCATAGCAGAAAGCCATGGTACCAGCATGGTTTGTCTTTTGTAACTTGAGTTTCAATGGAACAATTCATCATGAGATTATTAGTGCTGGTTCGCATCACACCAAGGGTGGCTGACGCCTCTCTGGGGGAAAACAAAAAAAAAGAAAAGTCCAATCGTTCGGGCACCTGAACAGATGGTTGGTTGTTATTAGAGAGACCTCAAAGCAACTTGCCGCCTGATTGAAAACGGACAAATAAGTGTCTCAAAGTCACTTTTACTCCCGGGCCTCTCAATCGTAACACATGACTTCCTGGATAGCCTCAGAAACAATTAGCCTGCATGAGACTAAGAAGAGGAGACAGATTGGAATTGATTTTGTCTGTTAAGGATGCAATATCCTGGCTTTTGAAACACATTGGATCTTTTTTAAGGTCGCTTTTAAACGCCGCTGTATAAACATGGAATTACAAGGCTCACAAGATCTGAATCTGTCGAGATCCCGCCGAGCAAAAAACAAGAGCGCGTTGACTGGTTGTCATCACAACCCACAAGAGCTCCTCCTCTTCCTTCCTTGTTCTTCTCTAACTCGACCTCCACTGTTTGTCTCCAGTTCCATTCTGTAAACATGACGAGCGCTGCGCTTGTTATCGGAGGCTGCAGACAGATGGAATTGCGGTGCATCACAAGTGTTGCACAACGCGACGAGAAGTGGGCAAAAAGCCGAGCTATTGAACAACTAGGGTTCTTGTGAGGCTATGGGCCAACGGTGGGCCCATGGCGTGGCCGCAGTTGTTCATCATGCGTGAACGGACTGGATAGTGGAATCCATCAAATAAAAAGTAATCCCAGATCTATCGCCGTTGTCGTTTCTCTCTTAATGTACGAGATGTTACCCTTTAATAACCGTCAACAATGACCATCACAAGCACAGGGGTAGTAGTGCATTTGAAATAACAGCCAGTCATTGCATGTGTCTCTTGGCGTGCGCCATTGCTGCTTCACGTTTCAGTGCCACGTCATTCCTGAGCCAAGCCATGCGGGATGATGACAAATAGAATGTGTCCACGTCTCATTGAAAGTTTGCCAGTGTAATCATTCTCACTTGTGTTTTATTGGCAAGTGGGGAGAGAATTAGATTAACCTTTAATATAGAGCCCAAATGATAAAAGCTAAATGGGCCTTGCTTGGCAAATATATTACCACTTATTGATTTTTCATCATCTCCCTCCAATCTATCATTGAGGCAAAGAGAGACTCCTCTCAATGATTCTGCATTTTTATGGCTGTGATTTCCCCGCCGGTCAGTCCACATAAAAGGACACATAGAGGAAGTCACATAAAATGTCTAAATGATGTAGAGGTCATTCGGTGCGAATGACCTCTATGTACATTTCATATAAAACATTAACACACATTTCAACTTTAACTCTTCATTATGATTCAGCGTAGATGAACAGTTTAAATGTCTTCGGTAATGGCAACGCACTGTTAAAGCCCATGTAAGAAATGTCCACCAAAGTGTGTCGGTTTCTATTTAGCTTTTATATCTGAATGTTGACCACTTGGACCATAGGGACACGCATGATTGAAACCCAAGAGGTCGTCCTCACCGTCGTTGTCCTCTTATGTCCCCAGGCTCAGCCTTCATGATGGTGAACACGTCGGGCCGCTTCGCCGGCCAGAAGGCCCTGCTGTTGACGCCCCAGCTGAAGGAGAATGACACCCACTGCGTCCTCTTCCACTACTACGTGGGAGGACGGGACAACAGCCGGCCCGGCCAGCTCAACGTCTACATCAAGGAGAACAACAGTCCCCTGGGCATGCCCATCTGGAATGTCTCGGGCCCTGCAACGCGCACCTGGGGACAAGTGGAGCTCGCCATCAGCACCTACTGGCCCAACTTCTACCAGGTACGTGGCACCTTGAACTCTAAACACGGGCCTACTAGTCACTTTTTGGTTAATACTGCCTATAGATGTTGGGGTATCAACGAATAACATATTTTTTAAGAGAACAATGGCAAAAAAGTAATGATTTTGAGAGAGACCAAACAGACGCACAATGGCACATTTTACAACTCCAAGGAAACTAATAAATTATTGATTTACGAAACTACCGCGGTATCCATGGTAATCTGCTCTCCGGTTCTTTCTCACTCCTGGCTCCTCTTTTTCCATTCCGAAACTCATTTGAACTCGCCAACGCGCATGACCGAGGGGGCCGCGGCGGGGTGATTTCACACTCGCCTTGCTATTAGTGTTCACTGGGCTCGTTCCGAGTAGCCCACCAAATGTTAATTGATGCAGAGAGACCCCTTAACCTCCCAGCAGGAGATGGCCCCCCGGTGAATTATTTCATTATGGTGGCCAGGCAGCGCTCGGCCGTATAGGTAGCCGAGGGGGGCCAAGGCCGCCTGCTCATCATGGCCACGCTGATAACTTAGTTAACAAGGGACACTGCTGAGCTTCTCCCTGCTGAATGAAACACAGGGAGCCTGTCCCTTTCCCTCCTTAATGAAGGCCTCCCGCACAAGAAGAAGGGCCAGAGAATGGCAGCTGCAGCACTGGTGCGCGCACGCGTCACTCGCTGTTTACGCCACGGTGACCTCCTCGCTGATGCCACGATGCACAGCCCCCAGTCTGATGCAATGTTTTCCCAGCGCCTCCTGACACTTGGTGGTGTTTAATGGTGAAAGCCGTGTAACGAGCAAGCTGTGGTGGTGGTAACATCACTGCTATCACTGAGCAGACATCAGGGGAAGACCAAGAAGTAAAGTACGATGCTTTGGGAAAAGCATCTACCAAAGTTAGATATTTAATTGTATTATATACAACATGTAGAGGCTATCAAATCTGAATCCAATTATTTATTAATTCCAAATGTCTTCAATCCATTTTGCCATTGTAGAGTTGTTTACGTGCAGTTATTTGTATCAGTTACCGAGTATTTATAAACTGCCTACAACGCTTTAAGACACTGAATGTTGTGAAACACCCAGTATCTGTCTGTATCCAAACCCTTCGAAAGTGAAATTAATGTTATAGGCCACAACATGGGTAAACTTCCCTGATATCATAACCATCCCTGCACCACTTCTTGGAAATTGTCGCTAATTAGCAACATAGCGCTAATTATAGGTATCTATAATTGCACAGTAACCTAAGTGATTGTCAAAGGGAAGCCACCCAATACTCGGAAATTATTTTTTAATTACCGATGAGGTTTTTTTTGTCAAAATGGGCCTTTGAGCCTGTGATAATTACTCTGCTGTCAGGTGATCGTTAAAACTTTTAATTGAGATTGTCAAAATTTCTCGACATTCCTCAATGGCCTTTCATTGTCCTCTAAATAAAAGCATGCAACAGGTTAACTAGTTCATTACATTCACCAACAAAATGCAATCGGTATTATCTACTGGGCATTGTTACACAAACCAAGAAGAACAAACAAAGAAACACACGTATTTCCTTATTCATCTTGTTATCAACACCATGGCCCCCTGGTTCCAGGATGAATCAATCTTTGTGTAATGTAGTGCATAGGCTGGTGTCTCAGAGATGGAGCCGTCAGGTAGTGTACACATCTAAGGTTGAGGTCAACTTCCTGTCAGGTGATGTACATATCGAAGGCTGGGGTCCACTTCCTGTCAGGTGATGTACACATCGAAGGCTGGGGTCCACTTCCTGTCAGGTGATGTACACATCGAAGGCTGGGGTCCACTTCCTGTCAGGTGATGTACACATCGAAGGCTGGGGTCCACTTTCTGTCAGGTGATGTACACATCGAAGGCTGTGGTCCACTTCCTGTAATTTTGACAAATGAGCAGGGGGAACTTTGACGTGACACCAGCTGCTTTTGTCCCCTGTGAATTTTCTCACACTGAGGGTCAGGCCCAATTATGCACCGTGCTAGCATTGATGTTGGAATCAATTATATCACAGCCATTAGCCCTGCTGACGGATGTCTGTTGCACAAACAAAAGATTTCAATTAGAGAGTTGGGATCAGTTCATTTGTCTGGTGGCGATGATATGGAGTCATTGGCCTTTTAATTTCCTATAAATTAGCCAGTAATGAGGCCATAATTGGCACCCAAGACATTCACTTTCATATTTCACGAGACAAAAAAAGACATTTATAATTAGAGGGATTATCTGAAGGCATTCTCCTTCTCGACAGACAATGGTCGCTAGACCTGTTTCCACAATCCAATGTTCGAACTGTGTGTGTGTGTGTGTGTGTGTGTGTGTGTGTGTGTGTGTGTGTTTGTGTGTGTGTGTGTGTGCGTGCGTGCGTGCGTGTGTGCGTGCGCGCGCTTGTGTGTGTGCTGCGCGCGTACGCGCGGCCTAATCTCCGGCTGGCGACACACGACATATGTCCTCAATGATGCCTAAAAAAGCCTATACACATCAATGCATATATGCTGAAAGTAGATTGGTTATTATTAGAGAATGGTGGCATGCGGAACAGCATGTGTGTGTGGCAAAACACTCCCTTCAGATACCACACCCTCCTGGGTTTGGGCAGGCCTGGCATTCCCCTTTCCATTTTTATGACCCTGAAGCCAGGGGCGTACATACCTCCTAACATTCAGCGCTGGGCCACGCCCTCTCATGCTGACAACCATTTGTTTTGCTAGTGATCCTGGTCTCTAGAAATAGAGACATGTTTTTCTGCACAGTGTACTTGGTTTTGTTTTTTTTTACTGCTGCAATGACAGTGACACACATGCCTGCATTGTAATACTACACACAACTCGGTAATCCTACACACGACATGTGTGTAGCAGCTATGAGATACTAAGTATGCTAAACAGTATCTTTCATATAAGTAAATGATATGCCCCCCTCTTTCAGGTATTGCTAACCACCACCACTGTAGCATTAACCAGCAGTGTGGTCAGTGCTGTGGTATATACCACCACTGTAGCATTAACCAGCAGTGTGGCCAGTGCTGTGGTATATACCACCACTGTAGCATTAACCAGCAGTGTGGCCAGTGCTGTGGTATATACAACCACCACCACCACCACCACCACCACTGTAGCATTAACCAGCAGTGTGGCCAGTGCTGTGGTATATACCACCACCACCACCACTACCACCACCACCACTGTAGCATTAACTAGCAGTGTGGCCAGTGCTATGATATATACCACCACTGTAGCATTAACCAGCAGTGTGGCCAGTGTTGTGGTATATCACCACCACCACCACCACCACCACTGTAGCATTAACTAGCAGTGTGGCCAGTGCTGTGATATATACCACCACTGTAGCATTAACCAGCAGTGTGGCCAGTGTTGTGGTATATACCACCACCACCACCACCACCACTGTAGCATTAACTAGCAGTGTGGCCAGTGCTGTGATATATACCACCACTGTAGCATTGACCAGCAGTGTGGCCAGTGTTGTGGTATATACCACCACCACTACTGTAGCATTAACCAGCAGTGTGATGCGGTACGGGCACCTTCCATGTGCTAATGCTCATTAGGATCAAGCCAGTCATAACACCTAGCCATGTTGACATATGGTGGAAATAATGTCATTGGCCCGCGGTGCTGTGACTGAGCGGGCCCCAGCTG
>OMNR01036239.1:5589-17469 GCA_900303205.1 Mora moro
ACACTGTTTCTATCTCTGTATGATGTATTCAATCCCAGAGGAAAATGTGTGTAGAGGAGCAGGTCTTGTGCAGTAATAGCCTATTACAAGGCTCTTCTTACTTACTGTCACTGCTCGTCAGCCATTGTCCTCAGTCTCTCAGTCAATGAAGCCACCTATTAGATGGAAATGGCCCAATTCTTCTGCATGGCAGCAAGCCTGACACTCTCTCACACACACACACACACAGTAAGGACACTGATAAAATAAAAAAAATAAATGAGTCTGTTGCATTTGATTTTATTACGTAAACTTAAACTTGCATAATAATTAACAAACTGCATTCATGAATATTACATTGATTGATTGACTGTACTACGTTGAAAAGCATTGCTCCACACATTGGTGACGACAGTTATGTTAATTGAAAGTGGTGCCATAGCATTAATACCCAAGTTGTATTTGGTCCAGACAGTTTGATTTTAAATCTTGTAGCCAATTGGCCTGGGTTGTTGCCCCTGGGTGTCCCCTGCTTGGTGATATTTGGTACCCCAGAAATGGTGGCTAATTTCAATGTTGTAGTACTGTTGTATAAAAGCATAACATTGTTGGATTTACTTACTGTAGTATTAAGTAGTATTTCCCACACAAAGAAATTGGTTCGCGGTAGACACTACACCAGATTTATAATGTTACCTTAACAAAAGACATGATATTCGTGCTTTCAGACAATTAAGATATGTCCGTTGCCCACTAATGTAGGCAATCCAAACATAATTCGAAAAATACATTTGCATTGTGGACAGGACACCACGTTTTAAACCTAAAACAGTTATTTTCTTCAACTTCAAGTTATATTGAAGTCACAATGGTTTTCTGTTCAATACTAAACTAAACTAACAGCAGCAGAGTCAGGAAGACACACATCTTGGAGGGGTGCTATGAGCCTGACATCATATCTGTTAGGGGGTTGTTGTTCATGACTCAAATGCACAACTCAGGAGACGGATTGTCCAAAATGCCCGCACAGGCTTTTGACAAACAAAGGGGAAAAAACACGAACGAAAACCACGGTCCCATGGACCGGAAAAGGAGCGGCAGAAAACAGGCCTGCTCCAGGCGGAAAGTCTGCATACTCGGACGAGAGGAAAACAAGGTGGGTTAGCAATCACTAAGCGACTAGGAAAGTGGCTAAGGCGAAGGTTCACAAGTTAACACTAGGTACGTTACCACGGTACCACAGACCGGGCCTGTAGTACGGGGCTGGTGTGCGGCATCTATTGGCGCCCTGACGTGAGCGCTCGGTGGAACGGAGCAGGGTGGCGCGAACGGCCTTCCAGACCCAGCGGCATTGGCGAAGGTGGGCCTGGACGGAGGGAACCGCAACCTCAGACTCCTGGAGGGAGAACAGCGGGGGTTGGTAGCCTAAAGAGCATTCAAAGGGGGACATGCCGGTGGAAGCGCAGGTCATGGTGTTCAAAGAATACTCCACCCAGGGCAAGTCCTTGCACCAGGAGGAGGGATGGAGTGCAGAGGCACACTGAAGGGCGGCCTCCAGGCTCTGGTTGGCCCTCTCTGCCTGGCCGTTGGTCTGAGGGTGGTATCTGGAAGAGAGGCTGATGGTGGCACCGATCTCCTTGCAGAAAGCCCTCCAGACCTGGAATGTGAATTGGGGTCCACGGTCACTAACTATGTCCTGGGGGAGCCTGTGGAGACGGTAGACGTGCTGAGTGAGAAGCTCAGCCGTCTACGCTGAAGATGGAAGCTTGGGCAGAGCCACCAGGTGCACCGCTTTGGAGAAGCGGTCCACGATGGTGAGGATGACCGTGTTGTCCTGCGAATGGGGAAGGCCGATGACGAAGTCCACGGCGATGTGGGACCAAGGGCGACTGGGTACGGGGGGGGGGCTGGAGGAGACCCGCCGGAGGCTGGTGAGAGGCCTTGCTACGAGAGCAGACGGTGCAGGCGGCGACGAACTCCCGAACATCGGCTGTCATGGTCGGCCACCAGAAGCGCCGGCGTAGGAAGGAGGTGGTGCGATGGATGCCGGGGTGGCAGGACAGCCAGCTGGAGTGATCCCACTGGAGAACCTCGGAACGCACCGAGTCCGGGTGCGCTGAGCGTCTCTCACCACGACCTCTATGTTCATGGTGATGGCACCTATCACCCGGGAGGCTGGTGTCGGAACCCTTAGGGGGTCCCTCGGTGGAGTGAAGACGAGACAGGGCGTCGGCCTTAGCGTTTCGTGAACCGGGTCGGAATGTCAGGGTGCAATTGAAACGACCCAGAAACAGGGCCCAGCGCGCCTGACGTGAGTTGAAACGTCGGGCTGAACAGATGTAGGTAAGGTTCTTGTGGTCCGACCAGACGATAAATGGGGACTCGGCGCCCTTCAGCCAGTGCCGCCACTCCTGGAAGGCCTCCACCACCGCCAGCAGTTCCCTGTTCCCGATGTCATAGTTCTCCTCCGCCGGGGAAAACCGTCTGGAGAAGAAGGCACAGGGGTGCAACTTCTGGTCAGTGTTGGAGTGCTGGGAGAGGACCCCGCCGATGCCTGTGTCCGAGGCATCCACCTCGACCACGAACTGCCTCGAGGGGTCAGGATGGAGAAGGACGGGCGCTGAGATGAAGCGCTCCTTGAGGTTGTCGAAGGCGGTGCTGGCTGCCGATGTCCAGGAGAAGGGGCGCAGAGAGGAGGAGCTAAAGAGCTAAAATGTCGTCCACATTGAAAAGGCCAAAGGTAGACACTTTAAATCAACAATTCAACGAGGAGTGGACTGTGAGATATATATTTAGTAATAATGTCACTCGAACTTCAATGGAACACATCCGATTGGTTCAGATGCTCGTCGAATCAAAGTGCAGAAACTCTCTGTGAATGACCAACAGAGGGTCGCTGTAATGGCCCGGTCCTGTTCGGAACAAGAGAGGAGTAGGCCAACCATAGCCTCCCTCCATGTTGTATGGATTCTTGGTTAAAAAAAAGGAAAAAATATAACTTTTCACAGATTCTGAAACACTTTGTTAGGGGAACTAAACACTAATGATCGAGCGGGTCACTCGTCTATGGGCCAGAAAATCTGAGGTAAACTCAAAACGCTTCCTGGTTTTCGGATAAAATATATATGTATATATATTGTTGACTAAGCTTCTTGACTTTTATGCAACATTGATCTACCATGCGACGGAACTCCCTTTCAAATATTCTGTCACTAAATAATTGGGGGGGGGAAAGGTTTAACCTTGCCCCCACGACCATGACTCATTTTTTGTTTATGTCTGACTCGATATTGATTTCCCAAAACATACCACCTTCAACCCATAATGCACTCTTTTTTGGTTTGCTTCCATGGTCGGTTCAGATCATGTTCTCACCTAAAGCGAACTGTAGTCCGCTTGGAAGCGAACCGAGACCCCCGTTTCCAAGTGGACCAGAGTTCGGCCACCATTTCACACCACCCTAAACGAACCGCACTATCGGAAGAAACGCTTCAATGTTAGATTAAAACGGACCAAACAGCTCAGGTGTGAAAGCACCCTTAGTCTATATTGGCTTTGAATGGGACGTTTTACAAATGTGGTGATGTAGCCTACATATAACTACAATCACCACATCCACAGACCAGCCAAGAGGAAATCTGATGGCTCAATGCCAAGAGGGTGGGTGATTTCTTCAGATATTTTTTCTAGATGGCCACCGGACAAGGCATTGTAACTCTTTATCCATCACCTCGATGCCATTCATGGAAGACGTTTGAGACAGTTCCACAACTCACTCAAAGCAAAAAGCTAGGTCTTGATGAGTTAAGCCTAGACAAAGCTTCATCAGGACCACAAAAACTGTTCGGGAAGGTATGGTTGATGATACATTCCATATTGTTGTCAGGTAAGTGAGGAAGGTAAAAACACAGAGGCAGATGGTAGACCAGTGTAAAAATGAGACAGACTGCCAAACATATGATCTTGTATTCTAGTTTCTTCTCCAGAAAAGCCACTTTTCTCTTCAATTCAATATTTTCATTTAGTAGCTGGTCAATGTCTGCCATTAACAGATCTGTACCCACAGCAGTGCAGCTGTGGGTACAGGGTCAGCATGGGTGACCTCTATGGAAGATGAATCAATGGACACAACCACAGATGGTCTACTCTGTCTCATCTGGGACCTCTCCAACTTCTGGGAACCATCAATGGTGTTTTTGTGCGCAAACATTGATGGAACAATCTGGATGGAATGGGTCCACTGATGGCGCAACTAAAATGTGTGACAAACAGTTAGTCTTGACAGAATAGCCCCTTGCTGAGCATCATACATTCCACAACTCTTCTGATTACATGCACATTCCTGTGTAAAAAGTGTTTCTATGATATTGCTTAAATTGTTTAATGATGATTACATGATGATGAGACAGACTGGGGCTAGTGGGCAGCATGTGTAGCCTGCTGGTGCAATGCAATTACTGTAGGTGCTTTATTTGTATAGCATTCATTATTGGAAACATTGTGGCTCTTATGTTTGGGTCATGTTGCAAGGTTACGCTGTCAAGTCATTGTGAACAGGTATCATAATGTTAGTTCAAAACGTACGAAGCATATCAACTACTAGCATTGATCTAACGTCGCTGTGTATCATTTTTACAATGTTAGCATTACGTGTGTATGTTACGTGTAGCTAGCTAGCTACAATCAATTTAGTTAGCTAATTCATAACTATTGCAGGCTTGTTACTGGTCAGCTAGCTACCATAAAACTTTAATTAAAAGAGTCCCAATTAAAAATCAGAGTCCCTTTTACTGGCTGGGTGTGGCTACACGTTTTGACAAATAAAGGCCGGTCTCAATTAGAAGCTGAGTCTACATTAATTGTCGGTCAGTCACATTTGCGTCAGTCACATTTGCTGATTGCCAAGGTAACAGAGAAAAAGTACAGTAGTAGACACGTTTTACTCCAGTGCATGTGCACATTCGGCAAAGCAGGACATTAACAATATCCGGTCTTTCGCGTTTTAAAAGTAATATTTTCAAGACTGTTTCCCTGCCCGGACTGCTTTGGATTATAGCAAGCAACAAATGCAGTCATATTGTTTCATATTGTATAATTTTATTGATATCTTCCACTCAATGTTGGATGAATGGGGAAATAATAGGCATGAGGGTGGCCTAGATGCATGAGGTTGCCTGTCTCTTGGAGCGAGATCAAATAATTTCTTTGTTATTGATGTTATTTGATAGCCTAATTTCTATTCAAGTAATATTCCTACTGGTTTAAATAAACAATTTGATAGTTTTTCCCATCTTTGCTGAGCAAGAGTTTTGTGCAAAAGGAATTAAAGGCCGGTCCCATATAGACGCCTGTCCCAAATGAGTTCAGTGATTGAAGCAAATAAAAGCTGGGGCTATTAATTAAAGTTTTATGGTATTTGGTATCGCTTATCATGCGTTTGTTACCTGAAACGAAGTGAGTGCTACAGATCCTTGAATTCTTCCCTGGCTGCCAAGCCTCTATATAGAGCAAACGGGTTGTTGCTAATCCAGGAAGCATTCTACTATATCATAAGCAGAATTCCACCAAGTGGATGGTGGTGGTTATATTTTATTATATAGTTTTACCTCTGTTTCCAATCCCCTTTTCATTGCCTTCAACTGTCTCTTAACTTTTGAAATGCTGTCTGTTTCTGTTACTCTCTCCCAATCTGTTTGTCTCTGCTCTTGTACCCATGCAGTGTAAAGTAATTAAACTCTCATCAAAGCAGTTTACAGCTGATAAATAATTCAGACATTTGCTTCAGAAGGGGTGACATTTCTCTTTCAAAATGCATCCCTACATTAATCAAAACAAACAACTGTTTACCATATGGTTTGCATTCTAACAACAATAGCATATTTGGTTTCATTAGATCGGCCCCGTTCTGCTTCAACATTTTTTTTTATCTTGCTTTCAAAACTTATTGCACACACTCAATGAACCAGATTGACATTTATCATTGTAATTGTGTGTAATGTTATTATTGATAAAGGAGTGCTTGGTCAGATGGATGGCTGTGTCTGATTGGACAAAATAACATCCAATCAGCCAGTGAATTGATGCTAATCTCCTAGTGTAGTAATGAAGTCATTGCACCAGTGACTTTGTTTTCAAAAAGATTCACTTTGCTCATTAGGTCTGGAAAGTCTGCCGTCGGCAGTGCTTGTTGGAGGGCTTCATCAGTCAACCTTACTGGATCAGCTTCAGCTAATTCAGCTAATTTCGCGACTGGTGTTTACCATTAATCCATCAGTGAAGGTTACTGCTACAATTTTCATTGAAGTTCAAACTTCTTGTGTTCAAATAAAACGGATTTCCAAGCAACATAAATATTATTATATTAAAGTAATAATAGATTTTCATGTAAATAAATGTCTCTTAAGTCGCTATCTATCGCTGAATGAAGTAACACAATGGGTTCATTGACTGATGAAAGCCTTTGCATTTGCAGTATTATGAATGTTATGAACTGGGTGTAGGTGGCGACATTCCTGGGAAGAATCACAAGTGGCGCACAGTTAGTGACATGTTTTCCATCAACCCAGCAGTGGTTGTTCTGCCAGAGAGGGTAGGCGGAGCTAATGCAACAAACTCACTCTTCAACCCGCTTGTGTGAAGTGGCGTAATGTTTTTTACGGTCTCTGCTGGCATTGCCAGTAAACCAACTGTCTGACGTCACACTGGCGATACTGTTTGGATCTCTCCGTGTCAGCAGAGGGACGCACAGTAACTGAAATCAAACGAAAATGGTTTGACATGAAAATGGACATTAATGGAGTGGTTCAGTTTACGATTGAGGAATGGGAATGGGTCTGGAGAGGGCGCTTTGATGCGTACATGGGTGCAGTCTACAGCGCCATTGATAATTGAGTCCAGCTACAGCAAACATATTTTTTAAATTCTGGCAGATCCTCTCTGAAAGGATCCTGTGGCTAAAATCCCTAAAAACACGCTCTCTGCGTAAGGCCTGGATGGCCAGAGCATCTAACAGCAGCATGTCAGCCATTCAGACAACTGAACACCTGCCTGAACACATCACCCAGGGGTTTTTATAGTCTTGATTGGGATCAACAGACAAATAGTATTTCTTCTAGTATTTCTTTATTTTTTCTTTAACCCACAAATGTAATCCATATCAATTATAATATACTCATTATAATTACTCATAAAACATAATAATCTAAATTTGATTAGACCTATATGATATTCATGCATTTTTTATGATCCTCAAATTCCTCAAAATTCCTTGCGTTGGACAACCAATTTGTGAACTGTGAACAATACCTTGGTGTATGCATACGAAAGCAGACGACAAAAAGAGGGGTAAAACCAGAATTAATATTGGCAAATTTGAGAGGTGGAGAGAAATTAAACTCTCATAGTTGAGATTTGACACAACGCATGTTGGCTTGGGCTGCTGGTTCTTATTGAATGAGTGGGAGGGGCCACGTTAAGACAAAAAGTGGTTGCAATGTTTTAAAAATTCTGCCAAGTAAATCTTACGCTGTAGGTGCTGTTATTATCCTCATTTTCAATTTGTGCATAAAAAAAACCAAGGAATCTCAGAATATAGCAAAAAAGTTGTTATGCTTGAGGGAGGTGGAAAAATTGGTCGATAAAGGGTAAATCTAATCGATAAAGGGTAAATGTGACTAAGTGTAATGGAAACAGATTCAGTGAATAAATGCAAATATATGATGACGTACAACACATGTTTTAAATGTCACTCAAACTTCTGCTCTTCCACACCGGGCTGTCACCAGAACTCTTCCAAGAGCACATGTAATGTGCTGTAATATTAGTTGTTCAAAACTCTCTTAGTCCATTGTCCAGTGTGCTCTCTGTCACCAAGCTTTGGTTTTCTTCGTTTGAGGTTTTATCATTTCACATTCTCATTAAATGTAAAGAAGGAAGGTTATTGAGAGGATGCCGGGTAGACTGCTAGATTGTAGTGTGCATCATTGTCACCATAGTTACAGTGGAACCATATTGAAGCCTGTCAGTCCCCTCACCAGCACACTTCCACCAGTCTCCCTGTTGTGATGTCACAACACACAATGGAATGTGATGGAATTTAGAGGCAGGGTTCCATGGCTCTGCTCTTCATCAGTTTACCTGGTCATACGAGTACGTTGTCTTTACCACTGCTCTCCGTGTGTTTTTTGGCTGCTGTTTTCAATCATGCATCGCATTGTTGATACATCCACTCCAAGACCCTGCAGAGGTATATGTTTTGTTAGTAACTTAAACAAATTAGCCTTACCATGCCCTCAAAGAGGCAGTACAGCAATTGTTGTAGTGAAGGAATAAAAACACTATAAAGTGTAACAGTGTACTAAATAATCTTTATTGTGATTTGTCTTCAGGTCATCTTGGAGACTGGGCACTTCAGAGGAGGACCCAGACGTCCTCCTCTGAAGTGGAGATGGCTGTCAACTCCACCCCTGCCTCAGTGGCACCCTGGCGGGAGGTGGTATCTAGGCTGCTGACTCAGGTATCCATGTTGCTCAGGTTGTCCCTCACACCTGACCACTATTGTTCTAATTACAGTCCATGCATACATGTTGCAATAATGCAATAATGCTAATATTCCTTCAGCCTCTGCAACAGCTCCTCAAGCTCATTGTTGACTTGTCTACTGGTTTGTGCTCTCCAGGTCAGCCCTGGGTCCCTCCTCCCTGAGAAGATCCTAGGGATCTTTCAGGAGACCCAGCACCTCCTCTGCTCCTCCTTTCCCATGGGTCAGGGTGATGGAGGACAGGCAGCAGGCCAACAGTCTACTGCAGCCCACCACTCCTTACCAGGTCTCCACTCTACACTTATTGGTAAATTATCCAAATGCTTCCACAGATAAAATGAAATAAAAAGTGAGATGACATGAAAGTCCTATCTGACTTCAATACGGGTGTCTTGGGTCCATCTTCCAGGTGGCCATCATGTCCATCCTGGCTGGCCTGGAGCAGGTGTTGGTCCCCAGAGACCTTCTGGTCACTGAGGCCTGGTCAGTGACATGGCTTTATAGGACATACTAGCATTTCATCAATGATTGTATTGGATTCAATATTATGCCGTAACTGTTTGGAAGTTGACTGTTGAAGATATAATGTAACACTAATCCTGACATGCTGATCCAATAACACAAACCGAGTTAGGTGTTGTCATCATATTGTTGCTATTGGAATGTATTGTTGAGGAGCACTGGCTTGCTGGGCCAGTTGACCACAGTCTCTTTCATCTCTTTTTTCTCTATTTAAGGTCAAGGAACTCTCCTATGCTATGGGAGGTAATGGAGACCCTACTGACCCACTACATCAGGCCTGAGAGAACCTCCATCCCTGCCCAAGGTAATCATGTAGAAGACTACTCATAAACTAGAGGGTGCCGCATTTTCTGAAGAAATTACATGCGGCTGCAATCTGGCCCAGATGGTAGCCTGCGTATCTCTGACCACATGGTATCTAGTTGCTTCTCTTTTGTTAAAAGGTCAGCTGTACATACCATGCCAACATGCTAGCAGGGTAATGTGCTAGCACTCTAAAAGGCTCACACGCTAAGGCCTCCTAGCATGCTTGGTCATTAGCATGCTAACATTCTAACATGCTACTGCGATAGCTCGCTAGCATACTGACATGCTTACCCAAATTTCCAAAATATAAATTATACCACAGGGCCAGACATTTTAGCAATGGTTCAGTGTTGATACCTTGGAAACTGAGGAGACTGAATAATAATAACACGACACTGGATTACAATAGTGTTCTTGCCTTGCAACACTACTAATGAAATGATTATTAAAGCTTTACATGTGATGGAATATCACCAGTTGTACAGCCTAACAACAATTCTTTTGTTCATTATTGTGGGTCAAATATACTCATAACTCATAACATAAGATTCATATGGATCTTGATTCAAGTAGCCTTTACAATGTTCCCAATTCCATGTACTTCACTGTTATACTGATATGTACAATAATTGAGTGTGTTTTCATGCCAAACTTTTTTGGATATTTTGAGTATACAATACTTCCTTTGGAAGTAAGCGGGTGGTCTCTGTGAAACTCTGGCCTCAGGCCACCTGGATAACACCTCCCTGTCCTCCTCTGACAGCAACAGTAGTCTCATTCATTCAGCTCATTGGGAGAGCCCCTGGTAACAGACGCATGGGGACCCGTGCTCTCTGAGGGCGCCCAGCACCTGTATGGTAGCAACAGCCTGACTTCCTCTACCACCCTGGGCTCAACCGGGACCCCTGTCCCCCTCTCCGCTGCCTACTGCTCTGATGCCCTGGAAGACAAGCAGCAGGAACAACCTGGCTGCTTCACGGGCCTACGGAAGGCTTTGACCTCATGCTTTTAAAGATATAACAAGCACATTGTTGTTTTCTGTATTAAAACTAACACTTTTCAAAAATGTAAAAAAAAATGCATATCCATTTGTTTTAACCATACTAATGTTTTAACCATACTAATAAATATATTTCAATTAAAACCTTCTCTTCAGGTCATTCTTGAGGAGCAGTAGATAAGCGACAGAACCAAGCTCACAGTTGGACACTCGATTAATTAATGATGACGACTTGATTTGTGTCGTGTTTGTATTGAACACATACAGCTTGAAATGAGCAGCATGGAAGGTTTTACACAATTTCTTGAACAAATATGAATGCAAATCCTGCAACTGTGGTGGTAGATTACATTATAATTTATTATATCATATAAAGACTAACACATGAAATGTAACATGGTAATGATATTGATATTGATATTGATAATATTGATATTGATAATATTGTGAACAAAAATAAATGCAGTTTTAAAGGACAAAATAATGGTGATTGGATGCCCATTTAATTAATTGTATTATCATATCATCGTATATCATATTTTACAACCATGGATAATGCTTTATTAAGTGCATAATATTCACCTCTCCTCACCCTTAGTCCAAATAGTTTATTTCCGGCTGTATGTTCAGTTAGTTCTAGTTTAATCGATTTTTCGTTTACTGTATTCTGAGAGAAACACCTTCTCATGGGGAAAAGCAGCAGACCATGCATGCAGTGTATTAAATAAAGTGTGTGCATGTGTGTCTGCTTTTCAGGACCAGGCAAGTTTTCATTAGACCAATTGCCCACATCAGAATCTATTCATTATTGCAGCGTCAACGAGGAACTGGGAGAACTAATTAATAAAATCATCCAGCGTAGGTTGGAGTGAACAGCCTTCCAAGCTAGAACATCACCCACCCCCATCTTCATGTCACTTCTCCTTGTCTGTCCTACAGTTGGAGCTGGAAGAAGAATTCATCAGGATGACAAAACACTCATTAAACAGGTTGCCCTCCACGGAGAGCAGATTCAAACCGTTAAAGACATTAACACACGTGTTGAAACAAAGTGAGTCACATTATTAATGTCTACCTAAAATCAATAAAAAAAAACATGATTACTTTTGCACACATTAGAAAAGGATTGCTGCCGAAAGGCACGATTATGCTTACAGTGATTAATTATAATGGGTTGATTTTACAATCCTAAACCACTCAAGTGTGTATTACTGTACTGTTCTCCATATCACAGACTCAACATTAGTGAAGGGATATCACAGTAGCTAAACTACAATTTTCGTATTACTCTTCTTGGTACAACCCCAGATCAAGTGTCTTATTTTGTTTTACCTTAAAGGTGCTGTAGGTTAGCTATTATTTGAATGTAATTTCTTACAAATGGCATCCGTCTGTTATTAGTGAGTGAAATGCGCTGTGAGAATATCTGTTTCCAGTTGACTGCATCTGCCTCTGTATGAGACCATTTCGATTTTAGACCGCTCCTGGATTATTTCTGACCAATCAGAGCATCTCATCTGTGCAATGTCCGTGT
>OMNR01036245.1:0-18830 GCA_900303205.1 Mora moro
GCTCTGATAGTAGTCACTGGGTATTGTTCTGAGGAAGGATGGATACCGGACTTTGTTGCTGAGACAAGCACATGTTGCAAAGTGGCTGACCTAATGGATAGAGAACAATATTATCAAAAATGCATTATTACAGGTTAAATTTACCCACAAAGCAAAAATAAAAAAAATTAAATAAACAGACCACTAGAAGTATGCAGAAATATACACTTGCTATTTTCTATGTTCAGGCTAGAGATTATTTTGAAATACTTTACCAGTGGGGTGTGAAAAGGTCCAATAACTGTGGATATTGCCATGCAGGGGGAAGAGGAGGTCACTCCTACAATGGCAGGGACAGATCCACTGCAAGGTTTCTCAGACATGGAGGCTGTTTCCTCATTTCCATTTATCAAAGACAGCGCCACTCTGACTGCCCGTGCAATCGAACCACATAGATCATACATCTTGTATCCCAGTTTAATGCCAGGCAGAAGGTCTGTGCTGTTGTTTATCTCCTCAATGGCAAACAACATAGCCTGGGCAAACTGGAATGCTCTGAAATTCAGACTTCAACCAAAGGGTTATTAATACATATAAGGTCAAATACATATGCATTAGAATTTGATATATAAATATCCATCTATATATGTACAATTTTAAACTACCTTATGCACTGCAGTGGTGGTGGTCTGTGTACGTAGGTAGACTCTATGTTCTTCCAGCTGCTGTGGAAGGCAAAGATTCCACCCAAGACGATGTCTCCAGTCTTAAAGAGCTGGGGCGTCTCTGGCTCCCCCATCAGCCTGCACACTCGCTCCTCAGACTTGGAGAAAGATGCCACAAGCAAAAGCTGTAAAAGAGCTAAACCCTTCTCTGGCCACCTCTGTGTGGAGAGCATATCTAACATGGGTGGCATCACATGCAGAATAGAATAAGCCCTACACAGCAGTGGTATTTATATCAAAGGGGAGTGTGACAAATCTAGTAATGTTACAGTATTCAACTATCTGGAGGGGGGTCTATTTCATCAGGTGAGAACAATTGTTCCACAAAAGTTACTAATTTTTTTTTTTTAAATGTTATGCAGAGAAAGCAAAATGGGAACATAAAGAATGGTTTCACTAAATATACTGGGGGAAATTAATTAATGCTATTCAAGGTATGTAGGATGGATAAATAAACACAAATTGTGCAACAAAATTATATTTGTTTTATGTCATGATTATCAGCCCTCATGTGGGCGAAAGTTTTAAAACTCACATTATCATAGTTACCAGGATGCAATTGCCAAAAAAGGACCATGGATGGTTATTTGAATGTCATTATGTTAAAATGATAACTAGCACTTTGGAATAAAAATAGAAAAACACAAATCAAGAGGACGGGATGGCACAAACATCACTTAGCTCAGTCATGCATGTTAAAGTCTTTATTGAAATACTTATTATTCCACTATGAATAGGAACATCTACTAATCTAACTCTTCTTATCCATCATATTCTTTTTAGTGTTTCGTTCTGGTTTCAACAATATTATGTAGCATTTTGGAATAAAGATACAAAAAAGTAACCCAAAACTAGAGGCCAAGATAGCAAATATTTCAACAGCCACACTGAACTTCCCAGGAGAACTGACATAAGCAGGGATGAACGTCATCCAGACGGCACAGAATATCAACATGCTGAAGGTGATGAATTTGGCCTCATTGAAGTTATCAGGCAGCTTTCTGGCCAGAAAAGCCAGTATGAAACACAACAAAGCTAGGAGTCCTATATACCCCAACACAGCCCAGAACCCTATAGGGGATCCTAAGGCACATTCTAGAATGATCTTATCTTTAAAATGACTTAAATTCTTAAATGGATAGGGAGGATTGACTGTTAACCAAACTATACAAATCACAACTTGTATAAAAGTAAAAGCTAGAACAACGATTCTCTGTCGACGAGGTCCAAACCATTTCATCATATTACTTCCGGGTAGAGTAGCCTTGAAGGCCATTAACACGGCAAGAGTTTTCCCCAGAACACAAGAGATACAGAGGACAAAGGTGATCCCAAAAGCTGTGTGGCGAAGCATACAGGACCAGTCTGAGGGACGGCCGATGAAGGTCAGAGAACACAGAAAACACAGAGTCAAGGAGAAGAGCAGCAGGAAGCTCAGCTCAGAGTTGTTGGCCTTGACTATTGGAGTATTCCTGTATCTGAAGAATATTAATGCCACAGTAGCAGTCAAGCAGGCTCCTAACAAGGAAGACAGTGTGAGAATTGTCCCCATGATCTCAGTATATGACAGGAACTCGGTTTCCTTTTTCTCACAGTCATCTCTTCTCTCATTGGACCAGAACTCAGGATGACATCGCACACAAGTGATAGAATCTGAAATTCAATAAAAAAAAGAAGGTAGAATTATTTGATCCAATAAGAGACGCATTTTATGGGAGAAAGGGTAGCAAGATGTTGAGATTTTATTAAATATTTCTAGTTTACTTTAAATTGTGTAGTGTATTCAACCCCATATATGGTATATGGTATATGAGTGCCATGTGAGAGTAAACACAGGTGTGGCTCATAGCATTAATATTGGTCTTGTTTATGCGAGAGCACCAACAGGGCTCAACAGGTGTATTCCTTAGCTTACTCCACTCATTGCTTGGCATGAACCACTGCCTTCATGAAACAGACATTAAAGTTATGAGCTGCACCTGTACTTACTCTGCACTGCATCGACACCACTGTGAATGGGGCCATTTACAAAATGAGAGTGACTTTTATTGATTTACTGTTTAAAAGATTGGTTGATAATTAATCAATATATTCATGGCACTAATCCTACATTCTAATGAGCAATGTTATAGTACCTGTCGTGTTACTGACTTCGCCCTCTGCACATGGTATACAGTCATAGCAGCAGACAGGCTTTCCTTTCTGGAGGACTTTGCGAGTTCCTAAAGCACAGGTCCCACTGCAGACTGACACAGGTACCTGCGTGTGCAAAACACAGTCAGAGTTTAATTATCTGTGTTTTAAATTGAACATACAATTAAACATTGTTGATGGCCTGTGCGGATAATTATTTCCTGGAAACAAATGGCTTCACCTGTTTTGAGTTATTTGCCCAAGTCAAGGTCAGGTTATCTATATTTAGTTGTTTGTCTTCAGGCAGAGACGCATCATAGAGGCCAATAGTAACAAACTCCACAGTGCCATCCCTCTTGGGCTGCCAGTTTATGATGTCATACTTTGCAGCTGGGTCTCCATTCTCATTAAAGTAAACCTCCTCTCCCTCTTTTGTTTTAAACCTTATCTTTTTTAAATGCTGCAAAATCTGATAAGAAATGCTTCATTTTAGCACATTCATCATATTCAGTCCATGCTAATGCAATCTACAGTAGAATTTACAGTATATAACATTTTGTGTACAACTCACCACTTGCGAATCTGATGCTATAGTGTTGCTACACATTTTTCCACAGCCAAGAATAGTATGAAGAGTGTGGGCAACTGCATACACTCCTTTATATACATTGTTAAAGATAGGCATGAGTGACATGTCGTGGAAGCTGTTTTTTATCCCTTTCAGATCTTCATAACCAGTACACTCTTTCTGATTTTCTCCTGTTTGCTTTATATGATTAAACACACAACCAAAGGTTGTCTCCCAGAACTCTGTGAACAATTTATTTCCAGATGAGTTTAGTGGCTTCACATCCAACATGAAGTCTCTCAAGCCAGTGACATGGGCCTTTCGGATCGCCAGACCAATTGAGCCATCCAGGATGTAGTGTCCCTTTGCAATTGTAATTTGTGAATCTGATATCCAGCTCTCAGTGCCTACCCATTGGTACCCTGTGAGATTGTGGTGGGCAAACTCCTCGATTAGTTCGTCCATATCCATATGAGAGAGGAATGCAATAATAACTTTGGAAGTGGAACCCTTAATAGTCTCTATAATCTTTTTCTTTTGTTCCGGTGGATCAGTCCTGAAAAAAGGCAATGAGTACTCAAGACAGATGCCGAGCTGTGTGGCTATCTCTATGAATATGGCCATTCCATTGTTCCCATAGTCATCATTTGATCTAATGGCCCCTACCCAGGTCCAACCAAAGTGCTTGACCATTTGGGCTAGAGCTCTGCTCTGATAGTAGTCACTGGGTATTGTTCTGAGGAAGGATGGATACCGGACTTTGTTGCTGAGACAAGCACATGTTGCAAAGTGGCTGACCTAATGGATAGAGAACAATAATATCACAAATGCATTATTACAGGTTAAGATTACCTATGAAGTGAAAAAACACAAAAAACAGACAACTAGAAGTATTCAGAAACATACACATGATTTTCTCTATGTTCAGGCTAGAGATTATTTTGAAATACTTTACCAGTGGGGTGTGAAAAGGTCCAATAACTGTGGATATTGCCATGCAGGGGGAAGACGATGTCACTCCTACAATGGCAGGGACAGATCCACTGCAAGGTTTCTCAGACATGGAGGCTGTTTCCTCATTGCCATTTATCAAAGACAGCGCCACTCTGACTGCCTGTGCAATCGAACCACATACATCATAGATCTTATATCCCAGTTTAATGCCAGGCAGAAGGTCTGTGCTGTTGTTTATCTCCTCAATGGCAAACAGCATAGCCTGGGCAAACTGGAACGCTCTGAAATTCAGACTTGAACCAAAGGGTTATTATTACATATAACATCATGTGTATGTCAGAATTGTATATATATATATCCATCTATGTACAATTTTAAACTACCTTGTGCACTGCAGTGGTAGTGGTCGGTGCACGTAGGTAGACTCTGTATTCTTCCAGCTGCTGTGGAAGGAGAAAATTCCACCCAAGATGATGTCTCCAGTCTTAAAGAGCTGGGGCTCCTCTGGCTCCCCCATCAGCCTGCACACTCGCTCCTCAGACTTGGAGAAAGACGCCACAAGCAAAAGCTGTAGAAGAGCCAAACCCTGCTCTGGCCACCTCTGTGTGGAGAGCATATCTAACATGGGTGGCATCACATGCAGAATAAGCCCTGCACAGTAGTGGTATTTATAGGGAGTGTGATACATGACAATAATCATCATCTGTATGGTGTGTGTGCGTGTATGTGTGTACTTGTGTGTGTGTATATGTGTGTGTGTCTGTGTGTGTGTGCGTGCACATAAACCCTCGTCTTCTTGTCTGAGCCACTGTAGGGAGTTTCTCTAGAAAGGGTGGGCAATCTGCTCCAGTAGTGTTTACTGTTTACTGTGACCACATGAACCAGGACAGAGACTGCTGCTGTGGGCCAGCCCAGCCAAGCAGGGCTGCAGGGACAGACTGTCATGCAGACATTACAGACCCACTACATGGTGTCCACAAAGGGCATTCCATCCACTGGACCAGGAAGGCTCTGCTGGTCTAGAGATTGTCAGAATCAGACATTAAATATATTTATTAGAACGTAGGCTGTAGATGCATTGCCAGTAGGGTGACCAGATTTTCAAACCCAAAACCGGGACGCTTAATTGTACCACGCAGACCGGCCCCTTGTTGTATAATATTATTCATGTTATTTTAATTGTGGTGAAAACTGGGACAATTTAGTAGTGAATGTTGAAATCCGGGACATTTTAGTGTTTTACAGATATTTGTCGCTACTCGGGACACCCAGCTGGAAACCTGGACAATCCCGGACAAACCGGGACATCCGGTCACCCTAATTCCCACTGCCTTATTACTGCTACCTGCTAAAACCACAGATGAACAATTAGTCCACAACGAAGCACAGTGTTGACTAGTCAACTATTATATGAAACCCTATAGGGTGGTTACGTCGAATGACAATAGCCTATAGCTCTAGTGTCATGGTGAGGTTATTCAGAGGTGGTTTAATTGTGGGAGGATAGCACTCAAGGTCTAGGTGTACAATACACGGCCCACCACTGCACTGGACACACCACCAAGAAACCATGTTGGTCAGCTAGTCAATTTAATTGATTGATCTGTAAAGGCGGTTCTTACGTATGACTCTTCTAGGCTAGTCTGAGCATGAACCTTTGTAGCATAAGAATGAAGCATGTTGATAATGAACTAATGATGGTTGTTTGTTACTTTGACTAGTACTGTGACTTAAAGTTACGGTGGTTCATGTTTGTTTCATTTAATTAATTCACCCATGTATTGTCAAGAAAACAAGTAAATAGTAAATATTACTCTGTATAATTGATCATTTGGTCGAAAGAAAATTACATAAATATATTGTAAATTGTTTATTATTCATTCACCCTGATAAAATATTCTTTCTTCATTCGGTATTTTTGCATTTTATTATTATTGAGCATGAGAACACCGTTGCCCATTTTTTAACATATTGTAAGAACTTTCATTTTACATTTTACTCGTAACATCATTCATGACTTGGTGACTGGAGATATTTTATATGGCCATGAGTTTTATTTAGTGTTGTGCACTTTGTGTAATGTGTCATATTTGAATTGCAGTTCAGTAAAGTATGTACAACTTCAAAGAGAAAAACATTTCCAATGTTCTTCAATACAGTGTATATATAATGGAATAGTATCTATAATGTTTTTGGTGTTATCTTGCCCATCAAATGTTTCTTTGTATTTTTCTCTGGTGTAAGCAATATAATGTAGCACTTGGGAAGAAAAATACAAAATAACAGCCCATAGCTTGAAGCTAGAATTGCAAATATCTCCACAGCTACAGTAAACTTCCCAGGAGAACTGACATATGCAGGGATAAAGGTGATCCAGACGGCACAGAAAATCAACATGCTGAAGGTGATGAGTTTGGCCTCATTGAAGTTATCAGGCAGCTTTCTGGCCAGAAAAGCCAGTATGAAACACAACAAAGCTAGGAGTCCTATATACCCCAACACAGCCCAGAACCCTATAGGGGATCCTAAGGCACATTCTAGAATGATCTTATCCATATAGTGTTCCATATTCTTGAAGGGATAGGGAGGGTTGATTGTTAACCAGAGTATACAAATCACAACCTGTATGAGAGTGAAAGCCAATACACTGAGTCTCTGCTGAGTTAGACCGAACCATTTCATGACATTACTACCTGGTAGTGTAGCCCTAAAGGCCATCAACACCACTATGGTCTTCCCCAGAACACAAGAGATACAGAGGACAAAGGTGATCCCGAAAGCCGTGTGGCGAAGCATACAGGACCAGTCTGAGGGACGGCCGAGGAAGGTCAGAGAACACAGGAAACACAGAGTCAAGGAGAAGAGCAGCAGGAAGCTGAGCTCAGAGTTGTTAGCCCTGACAATTGGAGTCAGTCTGAAGTGATAAAATATCAATGCTATAGTCATTGACAAGCAGGCTCCAAACACAGAAAAGGTTACCAATAATATACCCATGAGTTCTCTGAAGGTAAGAAACTCAATAGCTTTCAAGTCACAGTTATTTCTCTTCGTGTTGGACTTGTACTCAGGAGGGCATTTGTCACATTTCACTGCATCTGAAAACATAGATATATTTAAGCTGTACAGTAGAGACAACCTCAGTGACACCAGTACAGTTCTAGTGGGGATTTTGCCCAACAGAAACATGATGAAGGCTAAAGAAAAGGCAAGGATTCCGGCTGTCTCACTTGTGCTGTTGCTGAACTCCCCGTCAGCACAGGGGATGCAATCAAAACAGCAGATAGCTTTGCCCTTGACGAAAGCCCGCCGAGACCCTGGCAGACAGCTGTCACTGCATATAGATCTGGGAACCTGCACCACACACTCAGAATCAGTCATCTTACTTCATGTACAATATAACTAAATAATAACGGAAATCAATATTATGCCTAATTGTGTTCGTCTGACAATTCAGTCACAATTTACAATTCACCGAGACTTGGTTGATGATAGCATCAAAATGAAAATATAAGAGCTTTCTTACCTCTGTCTGTTGACCAGCCCAGATGGCACTGACACCTGGCTTCATTTTAAACTGCTGCCCCACAGCTTGCGAGGCGTCATAGTCGCCAATTGTTTCAAATTGAATGTAGCCGGATTCATCCATCTGCCAGTTCACCAGGGCATAGCGAGCCGCTGGATCTCCCATGTCATCAAAAGACACCGTCTCACCAATCTTAGTGGTGAAGTTTACCCGCATCAGGTAATGCAGCACCTGCAGAGAAACATTTGCATTGTTAGTGCCTTAGCATTCTCAACATTCAATTGTACTTCAGGAACAGCACACGAAGCACACCTGCCATGGTTGTATGTTGTTCCTGTCTGCACACATATTGTTCTCAAAGGGACCCATTGCATCTTGGCAGAGAAGCAACAGGTGCAATGCATGGGCTACAGCATACGTGGCCTTGTAAATATTATTCATCAGACTGGCATCGGATACATCTGTGAAGCGTGATTGTGTCTCCTGCAGAGACTCCTTCCCACTGCAGGATGTGACCAAACCCTGGGCCTGAGCATCTGCCCCAGGAACGAGAGCGCAGCTAAATACGGTCTGCCACAGCTCCACCAGGCCCTGGTTACCTGGCTGTGTAGATGGCCTGCTATTGACCAGGAACTCCTGTAGTCCAGGGATGTGAGCATTGTGTGCAGCGAAACCCACAGCACCCTGCACCACAGCGTAGTTCACTGGAGAAGCGATGTAGCGGTATGTGATCCAGCCCTCACTGCCCACCCACTGAAGTCCTGTCACATTCTGGATGTACAGCTCTTTAATGAGGATGTCCAGATCAGTGCCATCAGCAAATGCAACTATAACCTTGGAGGTTGACTTTTTAATGATGTCCACCACACTCAGGAACCACTTCCTGGGGTCAGTTCTGTAAATGGGCAATGAGTATTCAACGCATACGCCTTCCTTTTCAGCTGCCTTCAGGAAGGTAGCCATTCCACCATTCCCATAGTCACTGTTTGTTCTGATTGCCCCTACCCAGTCCCAACCAAAGTGCTTCACAAGCTTTGCCAGTGCTTGGCTCTGGTAAAGGTCACTTGGGATGGTTCTGAAGAAAGATGCATATTCTCTTCTGTTGCTGAGACATGCACAGGTGGCTGAATGACTGATCTGAAACACATATTAGATAGACAAACCGATTTTCCTCATGAGTATTTCAACACCATAACAATGCTATTTTCCTCTGGCAAAACACATTATGAAGCAGCCACATATGTTAGTAAGCAATCAAAGAACAATGTTTCTCAGCCTGAGATGGAGAGAGAGAACGAGAGGAGGATATAAACAGAGGGAGGGAGGAAGAAAGAGACACAAAGAGAAATAATAATAACGGATTAGAATAATAGATGTTTTACCATTGTAGTGCATTCACTGCAACACCTAAACTCACAAACTCACCACAGGTATATGGAAGGGCCCCATGGTGCTCGCTATACCTATAGTGGAGGTGGAGGTAGTTTCTCCAATGACTGCCTGAACGGTTCGCTTTTTGCAGCTGCCTTTCCCTTCCTCATATGCATTCATCAGGTTGAGAGAGGCTCTGACAGAGAGAGGGATGCTTGGGCAGGAGTCAAAGATGCTGTAGCCCAGCGTTACCCCTGGAAGCAGCTCAGAACTGTTGTTGATCTCCTCTATAGCAAACATCATGGTGTAGGCGTACTGCAGTTCACCTGGATCCAGTCTGTAAATAATGTCCAAAACCAAAGTATGAGATGAGAAATGTTGAAAAATGTAGATGGCACTGTAAGAAAACAATGTAACTTGATTCTATTGCAAAAGCAGAGCAATATGCCATATAGCACAAATCACATTATACCATTTTTGTATGTCTTACCCAATACATTGCATGCTTCCCGGGTCGACCTGGAAAGATGGATTGACACTGACTGGGTTCTGATGGAAGGAGAAAATGCCTCCTATGTTGATGTCTCCCTCCTTTGAAAACTGAGAGAGTTCTTTGGTCCCGTATGTTTGACACACAGACTCCCCGCCTCTGACAGCCAGCAGAGAGAGAAGCAGCAGGTTGGCTGTCTGCAGCATTGCTACCATTTTCTGTTCCCTCCGACAGAGGGGTCTGCTCATCAAACCCCTTAAGTCTAAGCATTTTATATCTTTCCATTGATTGGCACAATACCTTTGGGGATCGAATGAAACCTCGGTGACTATCATATTTCTCCTCACTGATGATGATGACATATGTTGTGTTATGAGCAGAAGCCATTGGCCTATTCAATTCTTGATTGCTTATTTGACAATCACATAACTTACTGTAATCAATCTATAGGCCATGGCAATGTCCATAGGGACATGTTGTATCATATCATACCATTTAGATTAGTTTGGTATACATTTGAAAAGATTGGATGTCAAATTTGAATTGGCTGTTCACGGTGCACACAGTTGAACATCACACTGAGATATACGTCATATTTTATAGTTTAATACTGCTCATTCAATCAAGTCTAGTGTTTCATATTAGGTTACAGTGATTTCCCCTGATTTTTCCCCATCATATTCCTTTTGGTATTTCTCTCTGGTTTAAGAAGTATGATATAAAGTTTTGGAGCAAATATACAAAAAAGCAATCCAAAGCTTGAGGCTAGAATTGCAAATATCTCCACAGCTACAGTGAACTTCCCAGGGGAACTGACGTAAGCAGGGATAAAGGTGATCCAAACTGCACAGAATATCAGCATGCTGAAGGTGATGAATTTGGCCTCGTTGAAGTTATCAGGCAGCTTTCTGGCCAGAAAAGCTAGTATGAAACATAACAAAGCTAGGAGTCCTATATACCCCAACACAGCCCAGAACCCTATAGGGGATCCTAAGGCACATTCTAGAATGATCTTTTCACCAGACTGTTCAGTATTTCTGTATGGGAATGGTGGGGCCAGAGTTAACCATAACACACACACTATAACCTGCACTAAGATACAACCGAAAACACTGGTCCTTTGTAGTGGTAATGAGCATTGAGGAACTGTACTTTTGGGCAGTTTTGCCTTGAAGGCTATCACGACTGCTACAGTCTTAGCCAGGACACAAGACATGCACATTGAAAAGGTGATCCCAAAAGCCGTGTGGCGAAGCATACAGGACCAGTCTGAGGGACGGCCGATGAAGGTCAGAGAACACAGGAAACACAGAGTCAAGGAGAAGAGCAGCAGGAAGCTCAGCTCAGAGTTACTAGCTTTTACAAGAGGCGTGTGTCGAAAGTGGAAGAAGGCAAGTGACACTATCACAGTTAAACTTGCTCCAACCAATGATATAGCAGTGAGGAGGCGCCCCATTGTTTCTTCAAAAGACAGGAACTCAACCACCTTGGGGACACACAGGCTGTGGTCTTCATTCGACCAGTATTCCAATGAACACTTGTCACATTCTGCAGAATCTGAAAGTAAAACACTTGTTTTAGAGTTTAATTTTAGTTAGCATGGACTTTACAATGAATTTCAGATACAGATAGGTGTTAGGCATCTTGCCCAAGAATGCCCATAGGTAGGGTGCAGGCGTGCAAGTTCGAACCCAGAGATAAAAGCACCTGAGCCACTACAGTATCCTGCCCCTTCGTAGTTACAGATCACAGAAACATATTTTGAATAGCATACAGCTTATTGGAAAATATTACATTCAGTGAATGCATTTTGTAGTATGTATATCTTGATTTGGGGAGTCTTACCAGTGGCGTTGCTGATCTCTCCGGCAGCGCAGGGAATGCAGGAGAAGCAGCAGATGGGTTTCCCTTTAATTATAGCCTGGCGGAAACCCGGCAAACAGCTCGCACTGCACACAGACTGAGGCCTCTGCAACAGCACCACACCAACACTGCTCAGCCTGGCTTCATATACTTAGATGAAAAGGATTACTATGCTGTCATATTACCATAGTAATAAGTGTACTTTTTATTTTCCATATATTTATACTTATTACATACAAATATGATTTAATCTGCCTGCAGGTTCCACCCCAGGTGTGCGAAAAACGACTTGCAGGAAAAAGCGAGCGCCCATCAACGTGAGCTAAAATGACGCGAGCCCCCAACCCGCGAGATAAAAAGGATGAAGATGAAATGCCCGCCCCCGCGAAGGTGGCGTCAAAGCTCGCGGTCCACAGAACCACCATCCAAACCCAGCTTTGCCTGATAGAAGCGCTTCGCTGGAAGTAAAGGAAATCTGTCAAGATAGCACCAATGAAAAATGTAACTGTGTGTTCTGTCTGTAGGGGGCCTATAGTCAGTAGGCCTATACCATGTCTCTGAAACGAATATGTCTCTAAATAAACACAGTACAGTACAAGTACAGCACAATAACATGCATTCTTGTGTCTGAGACATCGCCATGCACGCAGAGTATGTTCTCAACAGCTTGATTCGTTGTTATTTGTTTGTTCCTATAACCACACAGGCCTAATTAAAAAGGTTAATGAAGGTTTGGATAGAAGCGCACCGCGGTGTTTTTAGTTTGACGATATTCGCTTGCAAAACAAAATAGCTCATTGAAAAAGGAGAGTGAAGGACACTGAATTGTTAATCACAGATATAATTGTGTGTTCCGTCTGTCTGAAACAGCAGGGTAGAGTTCTCAACTGCGTGATTCATTATTATTCGTTCTTTCATATAATTCTGTAATTAAAAAGGTTAATGTCATTGTTGCCATTATTATTATTATTATTATTATTATTATTATATCCTACCTTATCTCCTTACAATGTAGGCATTTCCTTGTGTAACCCCTCAAACGAAAAACACTACAACCTTCTTCTGTCCGGGAAATAATGCCTACTAAACGTAGGTAGGTCTAATAGGCTACACCGCGTGACTTATAGTTCTGACCGTAACTGATATATGACTTCATAAATACATCAATAGATACATCTTCCATACGCGGAATTAGGCAGAGCTGGGTTGGGGGGGGGGCGTCCCCCTCGCGCGGTCGGCCCTCACGTGCACGCACCATTGAAGCACCGGTAGTCGCGCGGCACCTGCACTCTCGCACGTTTTAGCCCTCGGCCGGGTGGGTGCACACGCTGCCTTCATACCTATTGCCCTTCCCTTTGCCTCTTCTATTTCATTAAACATCATGGTATTCTATGAATAATAATATTAATTATCAATAGTCAAATGGTATTATACATAGTATGTGTCATATTTAACATAATAAAATACAATGACTGCAATCTACAGCGAGTACAGGGAAACAGAGAAAATAAATACATACATCAATCAATAAATAAATAAATAAACGAAGACCTACTTCTGTAGATTCGGCAACCCATGTGATGTTAATGCCATTCATTGTGAATTGCTTTTCATTTGGTAACGAGGCATCGTAGTTCCCTACTGTAACAAACATGGGCTCTCCTGCTCGGTTTCTGTGCCAGTTCACGAGTTCATACATGGCTGCGGGATCTCCGTTCGGATCAAAGTATACCCTTTCCCCCGACTTCAGTGTGAAGTTCACTCCTCTGAGGTATTTCAATACCTACAAGTAACAATTTGCATTCAATTCATTCACGTGAACTCATAATAATATAAGTTAAATATATGATGCAGTCGTATTTCTTACGAATGCAGACGTTAATATTGATAGAAGTGGACGTGTCACACCTGTCTCATCTCACCTGCTCTCTCTCTGAACTTTTTGTCCATGTACATGATTGATCGATTTTTCCCCCCGTCTTTTCACATTTTAACATGTTGTGCATGGTGTGGGCCACAGCATATACTGCTTTGTACACGTTGTTAGATATCCGTAACTCTGACACATCAGTGTAAGTATTACTGACATTCTCTAGTTTCTCTGAACCAGAGCACTGCCTGTCATGGGCCTGGTTTTCCGAGTTGCTGTCGAAATTGCAGTCAAACATAGCCTCCCAGAACTCTTTAAGCAGGTTGCTCTGAGAGTTTGGACTTGGGCTGACCCGTAGCAAGAACTCTTTCAATCCCGAGATCTTTGACTTCCTAATCGTGAACCCCAGCGATCCGGTCAAGATGGCTGTGTTTCTTTTGGTGGCCAGGTGGCCGGCCGTGATCCAGGACTCGCTGCCCACCCACTGCAGACCCGTCAGGTTCTGCCTCACCGCTTCTTCGATCAGGACGTCCATCTCTCCCTGAGCCAGAAAGGCCACCAGCACCCTAGCGGTGCCGTCACGGATCACACTCACCACCCGCGCCACCTTCTCTCTGGTGTCCAGCCTGGAGATGGTCTCCGAATACTCAATGCAGACTCCCTCCAGGCGGGCAGCATCTGCAAAAGCAACCATGCCGTTGTTGCCATAGTCGTTATCACTTCTGACTGTCCCCACCCAGGTCCAACCAAAGTGCTTGACCAGCTTCGCCAGCGCTCTGCTCTGGTAGTAGTCACTTGGTATGGTCCTGAAGAAGGTAGGGTACTCGCTTTTATCACTCAGACATGCGCATGTGGCAAAATGGCTGATCTAAATAGAAAAGGAGAAGGAGAATAATGACGACAAAGAAATGTTTACATTAAAATGGATACAGTTTGATGAATAAGAAGTATAAACATTTACCACTGGTATCTGGAAGGCCCCTAATGTTCTGAGCATTATTATGGTGGAGGAAGACTCAGAGGCTCCTATGACCGTATGAATAGAGGACTTGTCAGAGCAGGATTTCCCAGAAGTTGTGCCATTTCCATTAAGCAGAGCCATCGCCACACGCATAGATGCCATGATGGAGCCACAGCTGTCAAATACCTTGTAGCCCAGTGAGATGTTAGGGAGCAGAGAGGTGCTATTGTTGATCTCCTCAATAGCGAAAATCATTGTTTGTACAAAACGAAACTCTCTGAAATTAATCCTATATAACAAAAAAACAAAACAAAAAAACAAAACAGAATTTAGCAGACAACGTTAAAAGCATACAATCAATATTGGACTTCTTAAAACATCTAGGTGCTGCACCAGCACATTTCTAAAAAGAGCACATAGCAGCTATAGGAATCAGGAAATAGAAAGTAGATTTGTTTTTATGATTAATATAATTTAATTGTATTTAAGTGGTTGCTTGAAGAGCCCATATAGTAAGCCCATGTAGTACCTGGAACAGTTAAGAGATTGTGGAGTGTCTGTGAAGGAGAGCAGAGGACTGGAGATCTGGCTATGGATGGAGAAGACCCCTCCAATTGTGATGTCTCCTTCCTTAGACAGCAAGGGATGCTCTGGGCTCCTCAGCATGTGACAGAGCGGATCTCTCTCTTCTGTCCCAAAGGCTCCCATGATCCCAAGCAGAAAGAGCAGCATTGTTTAATGTTTAAATGTATCGCCGGAAACACAGATCAATATACACGCGCTGTAATCTGTCGCATCAAACAGAAAGTGTCGCCTGTTTAACGTCAAAGCTTTATACACATTTGTGAATGTTGCTGACATCCGGTTGGCGAGGTGCCAAATCAGAGGTTAATGACGCCCGAGTGTTACTACTCCCTAAAAGGAAGTGCAACAGCAATTTTCTATGTTTTCTATATTTCACTTTGATAGCACTAGGGGGCACTGTCACCAACATTAGAGTAGAGTGAACCGGACAGGTTTGGGTGAAAGGGCGCACAGATTTTTACCACATGTCAGGAATGCACAAACAGGACAAAATAGCGTACATTTATGTTTACCACATTTGTGTTTGTTTTGGTTTACATAAAATCTTGAATTCCTGAAATGGGAAGACCTCCTAACAGCAGTACACACAGTATACATTTTAAAAGTAACAGTTCCAGTGTTTCCCATACATTGATTTATTTGTGGAATTCTGTCTTGTGGCAACATTGACTGCCACATATTGATTTTCGATTTTTTTGTTTGACTAGTTTTACAATAATGACACGAATGTTACGACATCAAAACTCAATAGTAGCTTATGCAGTTTGAAAGATGTTGGATATTCAACAGATATTCACGCTCTGAATTAGCGATGTGATGCCGTGAACTAAAGACGCGTTCACTGCCCCCTCTCCTCTCTATAGAGCTATTGTTTGGTCACTATTTCTATGCATTATCATTTTTTGATATTTCTTGCATCCTTATTCCCTTTATTGTGAAAAACAATATTGGTATACCATATAGTATCTGGTACAATACATATAAATATTATATTATATTGCTTACGGTATATTTATATGTAATATTAAATTACAGGAAGCATTACATTTGAATCACTTCTAGCATCGGATGGCTTCTCATGTTCTATTATTTAGTCTCCTGGGGTTCGGCCAGTTATCCCGATGTGTATTCATCTACAGTGGCAAGGGGATGGAGAGGTGCTTATGTACACTTTCATTTGTATTTTTCAGTTCTTTTTTTGTGCCATTTGTTAACTGTGAACATGTATTTTATTTTCCTAAAAAAACATAGGTATATGGAACTAGTTTAATAATTCCCCATATAAAAAGACACATATGTAGAATACAAAACAACAATATTCAAAAGCAAGAAGGAAAGGACATTTTATACATGTATATGTAGTCATATCAGTTTTTAGGTTTTGATTGCCTTTGCCATCATGTGTTTCTTTGTGTTCAGTTCAGGTTTGAATACAATAATAAAGCATTTTGGGGCAAATACACACACAAGTAACCCATAACTTGAAGCTAGCATAGCAAATATCTCCACAGCTACAGTGAACTTCCCAGGAGAACTGACGTAAGCAGGGATAAAGGTGATCCAGACGGCACAGAATATCAACATGCTGAAGGTGATGAATTTGGCCTCATTGAAGTTATCAGGCAGCTTCCTGGCCAGAAAAGCCAGTATGAAACACAACAAAGCTAGGAGTCCTATATACCCCAACACAGCCCAGAACCCTATAGGGGATCCTAAGGCACATTCTAAAACTATTTTATCTTTAAAGGACTGTACATTTCTGTTTGGAAATGGAGGATTAATTGTGAGCCAAAGTATACAAATTACAACCTGTATGAGAGTTAAAGCCAATACACTGAGTCGCTGCTGAGTTGGACCGAACCATTTCATAACATTACCACTTGGTATAGTAGCCCTGAAGGCCATCAACACGACTATAGTCTTCCCCAGAACACAAGAGATACAGAGGACAAAGGTGATCCCAAAAGCTGTGTGGCGAAGCATACAGGACCAGTCTGAGGGACGGCCGATGAAGGTCAGAGAACACAGGAAACACAGTTTTAAAGAGAGAAGCAGCAGGAAGCTCAGTTCAGAGTTGTTGGCCCTGACAATAGGTGTTTCTTTATGAACCAAGAAAATGATGAATATTAAAATAGCCAAAAATACACCAAGGCAACAAAAGAGAGTTAATAGAGTCCCCATGATTTCTCTGAAGGAAAGGAATTCAGTTGGTTTTGGAATACACTTGTCCTTCTTCTCATTTGGCCAAAATTCAACAGGACACACAAAGCAGTCTGATGAATCTGTCAGAGAGTTAATACCCAACCCAATATATTATTATATTATATTGAAAATCAATCAGTATTGATTTCAGTAACATTTAGGCTTATCATGCAGCTGAGCAAGTGAGTATTACAAATACATAACCTACCTGTCTCATTACTGATGCCTCCCTCTGGGCATTCAAAGCAATCAAAACAGCACACGGGTGCTAGCTTGTTTACGGCCTTGCGACTTCCTGCTGGGCATGCATCCTGGCAAACAGACTTTGGAGGCTAACCGAGACATGAAAAATGTAGTTGTAAGATTGTACAATTGTAATAAAACCAGTAGACATTCTCAGGAATTAATTAAATAATAAATAATTGTATTGTCATATTTTACCTCAGTGCTATTTTGGGCCCATACGATACTTGTATTAAGTGTAAACTTGAATCTCTGTCCTTCAGGTACAGAGCTATCGTAGTGCCCAATGTTTATGATATTCACGGAGCCATCATCTTTGTACTGCCAATTTAACAGGTCATACTGTGCCACAGTGTCTCCATTTTCATCAAAAGAAACCTTGTTCCCATCCAGTGTAGTGAAATTCACCAGCTTCAGGTGTTCCAGTATCTGCACAGAGAATATTCAACATTTCTTATCTGAGCAAATGAATGAACGTGCACCATAGTTAAATATTTGTCTGAACATACTGTACCTGTTTGGGCTGGACATCAGTCTTGTTTACACACAGTTTTCCTGTGGTGGGATTTGATCCATTTTCACATTGCAATAACGCATTAAGAGCATGTGCAATCGAGTACACAGCTGCGTACACATTCCTCACAGACCTTAATTCTGTGTTTGTGTAGGCACTGGAGATTGTCCTCAGATCCTCATCCCCAGTACAGATCTTAGTGGTATTTGAAGGAGAGAAGCTGCAGTCAAAGAAACTTTCCCAAAAAGCTTTGATCATGACACTGTCTGGTTCATCACTCGGTTTCAAGCTCAGTAGAAACTCAGCAAGACCTGGAATATTAGACTGAGGGAGGGCAAACCCCATTGCCCCATGTAAGATGTTCTTACTTCCAAAGGAAGCCAAGTCTATCTGTGAGATCCAAGCTTCACTACCAATCCATTGTTTACGGGGTAAATTATTCCCATTGACCTTTTTAAATAAATCTCTTATGTAGGATAATGACATGTATAGCAGGACTACGTTTGATGTGGAGGCTTTAAGTTTCTCTGTTACTTTATGTTCTATCTCGGTATCAAACTTACTGAAGGCAATCACATATTCCACACAGATACCCTCTGCTTCTCCTTGCTTAATGAACTCAGCTACACCATCAACTGCATATACCTCAACACTGTGAACTATTCCTACCCACTGCCAGCCAAAGTGCTTCATGAGCTGTACCAAAGCCAAAATTTGAAACTGATCACTTGGAACAGTCCTAAAGAATGTTGGATATATACTTTTATCACTTAAACAGGCACACGTTGAAAGGTGGCTGATCTATAAAAAAAACAAAAAGTATACAAATAATTAATAAGTATATTAAAA
>OMNR01036260.1:0-12731 GCA_900303205.1 Mora moro
CATCACTATCACATGTCTTGCCTTGTGTGTGCATGCTGTAAATTGCGGAGCAGTCCTGCTTAACTGCTGAAAAAAAGCTCAAGCCTAGAGTGCAACAATCCACTTTCAATCCGCTCCCATGTTAATCGATGAGTACTTCCCAAGGGGCAAACATGAAGCATAAGCATTATGTATAATTAAGGGCGTGGCTGCTTTGAGTGACAGGTGGGTTCTGTCACAGGAGGATAGCCGCTAGCTGTCTGCAGCATAGGGCCCGTCTCAGCTCCGCCTCTTTTCCCATTTTTGGATTAGCCGGAAGTTGCGGGGGAGTCAGGCACTGCCAAGATGGCGCCGGCCAGGAGCCGCCCACTGAGCTTCAAAACGGCTCTTCAGAAACCAATGGGTGACGTCACGGAGACTACATCCATATTTTATACAGTCTATGGTACTTCCACACCACAGGCAGAGTTGAAGCACATTGCTGATCGTCAAGCACCCCATAGCACCCCAGCAAGAAATAAGGTGGAAATAAGTCGCATTGGAACTAAACAAACCTCACAGTGCTGTAGATTTCTGATACATTTGGTTGCCTGTATCAATACCAATGGTGTTTTTGTTGGCACATGCATTATGGATTGTTGATTTGTAGAACAAACAAAAAAATCTGGTTTTACATGGTTTTAATTTTAACAGCTCAAAACATGCTAACATACTATCAAGTATTTTGGGTTGAGAGATTTTCAAAAGAAAAATATTACAATGACATCAATCATGGAATTAACAGCAATGAACACATGTAATGAATTCAGTGGACCTATGACAGAGTTTTGTAAATGAAGCAAATCCAATGCAAAAACATTACATACTGATAATGTAATACACTGAGTGCATTACATTATTCATGAAAAGGCCCTTGCTCATCATAAGTTTGATGCTTGATGAGGTAAAATAACACTTTTGCCTGGATCAGTGTGTCAAGCTTCATTACAGTACCATGACCAGCTGCTGGGATCTTGAGTTTTGTCAATTGCTACAATGAGTTTAAAACAGTTTTCCCGTCTGGGATTAATAAAGTACATTTTGTCTTATTCAGTAGTGTTGCTTTCACATTTCTTTTCACATTTTTGTTTAGTACTGGTGCTGTGGATGTTGTTATTGTTGACACTCTGACATCTGAAGGGGCCGTTGGTTGGTCACCTGTGTGCTGTTGTCAATTTCATGTTCTTTGGGGAAAAAAACAGTGGCGTCCCCAAATAGGCCTCCTTGGCGCTGGATTAAAAGATATACAAAATATTAAAAGATAGCAAAATCAAATATGAAAAATGTTTAATTCAATGCATGACCTATTATTAGATTATTACATTTTATTATGTGGTAAAAATGTGCTATCTGTCTACTTAGCTTAACACTGCAATTCATGTGTAAGTTGTGTAGAAATAGCTGATGTTGTGATGTGTACATACCGTTATTGAGTACGAGACATATTGTAACGTACTGCAAAACTGGACTATTATTTAAAGTTTCATGTTTTTACATTCATTAAAATAATAATAATACTGCCATATTTTTGCATGTGTTTTATGTGACCTATATTTGACTTTGTAATATTGAGAGGGTTTCATTAATTAGGATTGTATCAGCATCTTCTACTGGTCGTAAACATTGTAGGCCTACTTGTCTCTAATTCAACCTCATTACAGATGTAAACTATACCTCCATCTCTCTATCTGTCCCTTATCTATGTTTCTGCCATCTCACCCTGAAGATCCCTCCTTCATCAGTTTCATTGATCTCGTCTTCATTCAGCAGCTGCCCTGATATCGCTCTGTGTAGTTCTGGAGCTGCTTCCTCCTCAATGTTCCTCAGACCAGCCTGGGAGAAGTTGGTAGGAGAGAGATGGGGCAGAGAAGGGGAAAAGTGGTTTAAGCCCATAATTTAGATAAACAAATAATTAACATGTTATAAGCATAGATATATCAATTAAATTACCTAAATAATTTGCAGCTTTGATTACGAAATCGTATTTACTGTTTGTATGTGATTATTACTGCAGTAAGAGATATAATGAATGGAGGTTTGAAGTACTTCTTTATGTGTAAACAAAGTTATTCTATTCTTCTTATTTGGGGAAAAGTCTAACAATAGCAATATCATGCGATGCGAGGCTATTGCCCTGAATCTTTTATGTTTGGTTTTCATACGCTTTATACTGTTGCATTGTTGTTGTGGTGTGTTGTGTTGTTGTTGTGGTGTGTTGTGTTGTTGTTGTGGTGTGTTGTGTTGTTGTTGTGGTGTGTTGTATTGTTGTTGTGGTGTGTTGTATTGTTGTTGTGGTGTGTTGTATTGCTGTATTGTTTGTACCTAAATGGTACATTCCTCCCAGTGTGCTGGGAACACCCCTACAAAGACGCAATGGTAGCGCCAAGCTATACATATGGCTCTGACTCCGCAATGAGGAATAATAAGGAAGTAAGGTTAGGGTTAGGGTTATACTGCGAACAGCTAGTATTTAATTCAACATTTAATGCATGGATTAAATTCGATTCGAAAGTGGTAGTAGTTCTCCTTGATTCCATGAATGAACAAATAACTGTGACATCAGCCGTCATTATAACACTTTTCAATTACTGTGTAGGCTACGGGCCTCGCCTCGGATATTCCAACAAGTGCTTCCTTTTCTGTGTTTGTCTGCGTTTTTTTTGTCCACCAAACATACATGATACATTTACCCAACAGTTCCAAAATCGAACCACATTTGGTGGGTGCTAATTTCCTACCCTGATTGGGAGTAGCTCCCAGGCATATGGGAGTAGCTTCCAGGCCTATGGGAGTAGCTTCCAGGCCTATGGGAGTAGCTTCCAGGCCTATGGGAGTAGCTCCCAGGCCTATGGGAGTAGCTCCCAGGCATATGGGAGTAGCTGCAGGATCTAGAGTGGATCATTTGGTTTCTACACAACTCCTTGTTCCCTCCAGAGGCTAAAGGTTTAGCCGATTTTTCCCCTCCAACGCGTTCCTAGAACACCAGTTCCCAGGTCCTCAGTAGGCAGTCCATAAGGATATCAAGGAACTGTTGGAGGCCCGCACATAAATGACAGAGTAGACAGAGGTGTCTACTCCGCAACCTCCATTGTATATCCAGAGCCTCATCTCACCAGCCTAGAAGATGAAATGCTGAACCACTCCCGCCAGTCATTTACATTCAGTTATGGAACTGAGAGATCCTGGATAAAGAGGAGGAGTGGCCATTACCTCCACCTTGGCCAGGCCAGGAGGATACTGTTTTGCATGAACAACAGCCATTGTGTATCAGAGATGGGAGCCAAAAGATGGGACAGTGTCAACCATGTCCCACATGTCCCAGGTGCCAGCTCCCACAACACACCATGCTAGACAGCTACCAAGCCAGGCTGCACTCCCACTACAGAACCATCTCTGAATCCTGAGCACTAATTAAGATTAGTCAAGATGTAGGCACATCATAGTGAGTTTGGCTGACCAACACTGGTTTTAATGTTGAGTTCATTATAGTCAGCACAATGAGGTACACTGACCTGGATCTCATTTGATGCACTTGTTTTGGCTGGTCGGTAGCCATAGTACTCTTCCTGTCTCTTCTTCAGCTTTCTAAAATAGTCCTGAATCAGGAAGGTGGCATAGAACTTCCCAACTGTCACCTCATCGTCTGCAAAGACAAAATGTGTATCAGAAACTAAATTGTATGTAAACTACTTGAAATACAATTAGTAATACAGTAATACAGAAATACAAACAGGGCACATTATGTGCATCATGCATACTGTATGTATGGTCATGTAAGATTAAACATGGTGACCTCCTATTGGTGGGATGACCTGATCCAAGAGTTTCATGCTGGTGCGTTTCCAGATCTTCTTGATGATTGCCCGCAGCTCCTCGTTGGCTTGTTCAAAGTTACCTGGCGAAAATATGAAGAGTGTTAATATAAGTGTAACCCCTCCACACAAATAATCCCAGAAACGTCCAGACACATACACACCTTCCGTTTTGATTTTCAATGCAGTACGGACCAGTGCAAACAGCGTGGCGTTGAAGGTGACGGTTCCATCACTGTTCAGAGGCATGTTCATCGAGACCAGTCTCTGTAGATATATAATACAATTAATCATGGTTAAAATAGGTTACAAGTTTTCTTTTGCACAACATTTGACTTTATCAAATGTTGTGCAAATGTTGTTTGATTTTATCAAATGTTGGACTTTACCTTGCAGGCAATACGATGCGGACAGAATTTGCCAAAGCCCAGGGGGGGAGGAATCCTTCGCAGCAAGGTGACAACATCCAGGTGTTTTATACGTCCCCTGCGAGACACAAGCCATGAACAAGGTGACAACATCCAGGTGCTTTATACGTCCCCTGCGAGACACAAGCCATTAACAGGTCAGAGTGTGGACATGACACTTTTGTCCAGCTTCATAAAACAGCTCATGTTCACACTACACAATGTCTTTAACCAATGGCAAAAGGCTGTAGGTTGACACACATATCAACAATGGAGTTCCGTATTATTTCAGGGCATCTCAAGCAGCTGTGTATCAATTTTCATTAAAAGACACAATTACAAAGTGGACCAAAATTTGAAGCATTTTATGAATCTCTTTTGCTTTATTATCACTTATTAAAGTACCACATTAAAGTACTATGTGTAAGAATCAGAAATTCCTTCTCATTGCTGGCCCCTTTGGCCGGTATGGGAACTGCAGCCTGCTGGAGCTTGTGCATTCAGAGCACTGGAGTGCGAGTTGAGACAACAATCATAAACTAATGTTAGTTATAAACATAAATAAACATTGTACCAATTAAAAAGTTATGATAGAACATTGTTGCCATTATTAGACACCACTTCTTTCCTTTTTCCCAGTAAAACTGACCCGGTTCAAATATAATATAAATCAGTCCACAGGCTGTTCTACACAACGGTTTGGTTTAAATCACAACTTGTTCATATATTCACAATTGAAAGTGATTTATGCGTGTAAAAATCCTACACATACTCCCTGTGTGGGAGTGTGGCCGATTTGATTGTGTGTGTGTATACTTGTTTTGCTTAGCAAGATGGTTTTTGATCTGCCTAGCTTTCTGGCTACTCCTAACTTTGACCAAATAGATAACTGTCGTAGCTCACTTTGGTTTCTCTGTCTCACACGTCGCCCTTAAGAGGGAGATTAAGTCGTCAGAGACAGGTTAGTAGAGTTAGGAGTGTTGTCTGAATTGTCTCCAGGTGCTGCAATACGTGTTTTATGGATTCTAGAGGAACAGGGCAGTATTCAGGATGCTTTGAGTCCAACACCCAGATGGATCTTAAAGCTCCTCCTACATTGCCATGTTTTGACCCTGGCTCTCCTGGGACTAGTGGATCCACGGCTAGATTAAAGGTTTGTTTGGCACGTCTCCAAATGGAGGCCTTACAGCATCGAACAGCAGATCTTGAAAATCTGCAGCCTTGAGATTGAGGCAGACAAGGAAGTAAGGTTAAAACAGCTTGAATTAGATGTTATGCATCACAAAAACCCATTAACCCATTGTGAGGGGGCAACATTTACTCCTGCACCAATCAGGGTCTGCCATCTCTGAAAGGACACAGCATGTGAGAATGCTGCCTGTCCGAATAATCAGACCGTACCATCCGGCGGATGAGAAGAGGAGGGAAAATGGGATTATTTGTTGTTGTTTGTTATTATGTTGTATTTTGTTCACAAATGGAAATATGAATAATTATAATCATAATTATTATCTTTACTTTGTGAATTATTTAGTTGCTAATTATTTATTTAATAGCAATATAATACCACCACTGTAGTGGACAGGACTCTATACCGATACTGGGGTCTGCTCTGCACCCGTCCAGAGTCCTGTCCACCACTGTAGTGGACAGGACTCTATACCGATACTGGGGTCTGCTCTGTACCCGTCCAGAGTCCTGTCCACCACTGTAGTGGACAGGACTCTATACCGATACTGGGGTCTGCTCTGTACCCGTCCAGAGTCCTGTCCACCACTGTAGTGGACAGGACTCTATACCGATACTGGGGTCTGCTCTGTACCCGTCCAGAGTCCTGTCCACCACTGTAGTGGACAGGACTCTATACCGATACTGGGGTCTGCTCTGTACCCGTCCAGAGTCCTGTCCACCACTGTAGTGGACAGGACTCTATACCGATACTGGGGTCTGCTCTGTACCCGTCCAGAGTCCTGTCCACCACTGTAGTGGACAGGACTCTATACCGATACTGGGGTCTGCTCTGCACCCGTCCAGAGTCCTGTCTGTGGACTAGGGCTGCCGCAAGTCATCAACGCCATCAATGACTCCAACGCTGAAAATGCATCGGCAATATTTTTAATCGTGTTATTTTATTTCGGTGTTGATTAAAATTGATTCTGGACAAACTACAAAGTGCATACTATTCTTTCAGACTATTTAGTATGCTAGTCCTGAGCATCGGAAGTAACCCCCGTGATATCCAGTCTCCAAAGAGGAAAAAAAGCAGTGACCATTTAAGAGAAGGCCCCATTTGGGTGTGGTACTGGGTAATCAGTACTGCCTCACAAGGTTGGTGGAGGGAGAGACTGGTGAGGCAACCAAGAGAGAGAACCCAAGCAAAAGTTCAGTATGTTCAGTTTTGATCTTCACTCCCTCTCCCTCACAGTTTACTAAATAAATCAAGTTTTATTTTGCCTTCAACCGCATGTTCTGTCAAGATCTTACAACCCACCCTTACGTCACTTGCTAGAGTTTCCACAATACGCTGTTTGGCAATGGTCATGTCAACGTATTTTACATGAGTATTAACAAACCGAAGTCGGCTTCACCCTCGGTAAGGCATGGTTAGCTTTTCGTTGCTAAAGTGTGACATAGCATGTTTCACGAAGCAGGACAAACATGTCACATTTACACTCTGACGAGTTACCGAGTTGCAAGACAGAAGGCACAGGAGGATTTTCTATATTTGGACACACATTGAAGCAGTCTCCAACACACACTTACGTAGCCTCAGGATCATATTCTGCCCAGATTTTCTTGAACTCATCCAGGTGTTGGGGCCCAAGAATTGACCAATCACGTGTCAAGTAATCAAAGTTGTCCATAATCACAGCCACAAACAGGTTGATAATCTGTACAGAGGATATTAAACAAAGATATGCTGCATTTATGCTGCATTCTGCACATGCTTGCATGTAATACAACTGGATTTATTTCTGCATATTCAATATATGAAGATTATGTGTGTGGGCATGTATGAATGTATTTACCAGAAAAGCACATAGCATGTAGAAACTCATAAAATATATGATGGCAAAGTTGGCTCCGCAGGTGTTTTCCTCTCCTGGAAGGTAGTCTGACTTGGGATCACACCTTTTTCCATACATGCAGGCCAACATGACCTCATGCCATGCCTCCCCAGTGGCACACCTGAACATGAAATAAGGTCATTGGTGTTGATGCCTGATGTTGACACACACATGGTTGGTGTCATGACAATTTTTCACAATTCACAATTTTAGATGTAAACTGTAAAATAACTGTAAAAAGACTTTTGTTTTGGTATATTTTGTTGAATAGATAACATGACAAGAGATAACGTTGTTTTCAAGTAATTTAACCTTCAGCCTGAAGCGGTGTGATGATAGTGGTTCTCTATAACAATAGCGTTAGTAGTATCATTAACTTTAGTCCTCCACTTGATATGCCATGTCTTCTGCAACATCCCTTGTCTGTCTTTGTTCCACTAGTGTATTGCTTGCACCTGTTATGTTGTGTATTTAAGTCGTTTCAGCTGGCCCTTTGTTTGATCGTCCTGAACATGAAGCCTCAGTAAGTGTATGTCTGTCTGTTCGTTCTTTGACTTCTGCCTGTAGAAGGATCCAGGATTCCCTGGATGGAGTGCCTTGTGGATGGGATGTGGGATGTGCATTTTATTCTTGAGAAACGTGTTACAGTAGTTAACTAGCTAACTGGAGTAAATAGCTGCAATAGAACAGTTACATGGTGCAGGTTTAGCTAAAGAAATAATCAAGACTTTTGCTGGTTACCTTATAATACATGAAATAAGAAGGAAACCTACCTGAACAGTAGCAACACGGCTTGTGGGAATGTCTGGAAGTTGTTATTCCTGTTGATGTATGTGCCATCTACCAAGGCAATTTTCCCAAATATCTATTGAGATAAAGAAGTTGTACAATCAGGTGGAATTAGCTCTTTTTTTGACTGTGTGTACATGTTTGGATGTGCGTCTGTCCAATATACTTATACCTGCATTCCAACCACAGCATAGATGAAGAACAGCATAAGGATGAGCAAGGCTACATAGGGCAATGCCTACAACACAACCAGTGAAATGCATAGTAAGCAACAATAGGTTATTAAAAATTAAGATGACAATCAGCAAATCCCATGAACTGATCACAAGTGTGAGTTCCTACCTGAAAGGACTTGATGAAGGTCCACAGCAGGTTTCGTATCCCCTCGGAGCGATTGAGCAGCTTGACAAGACGCATGACTCGGAACAGTCTGAAGAAGGTGATGGAGACACTCATGTTCTCTGTGGACTGGACAGCAAGAACAAAGCCCACTAATATGAACACGTTCCACACTGGAGTCAATATAAAGACTTTTATGATAAAACAAAAACTTACTGCAATTGCTTGCATTGGATCCACTTCCTGCAAAAGATATACATTTGACAATAATACAACATTGTTTTAGCACATTTAGAATGTATATTACTTTGTTGTGATACACTAACTCCTATTATCCTTTTTCAAATATCTGCATTACATAATAATTAAATATGTTAGATTAAGTAACTTGTTAAACATAACAAGTTAGTAGTATTATCAGAAAACATTCCTATGATATCACATTCAGATGAATAATTACAGTACAGCCGTAGAGACAGTAAAGCCCTCCAGAAGAGGCCAGCGCTGCCTGTGAGAGAAGAAACAGTTTGGTTAGTGACGCAAGGCTGAAGAACATGGCTGATGTGGAGGTGTATAGTGCTGTGTTCCTTTAAAACATGTTGAGCTTACAGAAGAGTATTTGGGCCACCTAATACTGTCTTGAGAATAAATAAAATAATTCTGAGATTAAACTTGGAATCCTTGGAATTAAAGCCAAAACTACAAATATACAGTTGAGATTAAGTTCAGACCATGTTGGTGTTTTTGATAATACACCTTAGCTCCATGTCTTATTGTGTTTTAAGGTACCAAATAACTTTGGCCATAACTCTGTAGCCCAACATCCAGAGCCATCAATATGTGTGCATTTGCCCATTGCTCTCTAGCCCACCTTGCACACATTCAGCCCTCTCATCCAAATGGGATTAATTCTTCTAAACACTTGTAACTTTTGGCCCATTCTTTTCAAGTCCTGATGCTGATAATAACACAATGCCTATGTGCTAAATGAGAGGGAATTTCCTTGTTACTACATTCAATTACTATTAAGAAGTAGTCTTCACTAAATCCCCTGTCAGCATTTTTCCAAGACAGGGAAGCCGTATGAAGTGCTAGACAGGCTACATTATTCAAATTCTGATAAACTTATTTTCGACTTTTTCTTGAAATTTCGAATTCAGAGTTTATTCTCAGAAGAGCACACTTTTTATTCGGGGGGGGTGGCCCTACTATATAGTTATACTCCTATTCTGTATGAGCTAGAGATACAATGTAAAGATTTTTTTTAAATAAGACATCTCATTAATTCTATTGGATTTAGTTAAGAAGAGCATGTGTTGGAGGTTGGCACTTCCCCAAGAACCACTTGGGGATGAAGCTCATTGTCTATTATTGTCTATAATGTAAGAGATTCTTCAAATTAATTTAGTCTTAATGATTTGCTTCGTAATTATTTGTGTGCTATAATATTATAATATTATCATTCTTGGACTATCTAATAACTACCTAATATCAAACTCAACCACACCAGTGTTGCTTATAACATTTACTACTCAACTTAATTAATATATTGATGTAAATAAATACATAATACTAACATCAATCTCACTTAGGGTAACATCCACAACACTGCCAATGACAATCACGAAATCAAAGACGTTCCAGGGGTCTCCAAAGTAACCCTGTCAGAAGGATGTCGGGGGAGGGTAAGAGAGAGCATACAATAAGGAGTCATAGAGAATGTACATTTACATGATTATAAGTAAGTGTTACACAAACTTCTACAATTCAAATTTGGTATATAGTTTTGTGACTGACCTTAGCTTTGAAGGCCATGAGTTTAAGGATCATTTCCACAGTAAAGAGAACAGTAAAAATCACATTCAGCATGTCTGACAGATGGGTCACATGGTCTGACTGGTTACAGTGCTGTGATTCAAAGGAAATAAATATTCAGATTAGTTCCAATAATTACAACACTCACAATTCATAAGTGATTTAAAATCAAGCAAATCATGAAAACACCAAAATGTTCATAAACACATACATTTTACACATCATACACATTTTAACAAATATATATTTTGTAGTTAATTTAGTACATATAGTACATTTTATCCAAAACATTTGTGAATGTTTAAGATGTTGAAGACATGTTGAATGTGCTTACATATGAACTCACACAAATGTGCATGCAATACAACAATTTGCAGGTTTCTCTTCACAAATGCATTTTCTTAAGGTACATTGAGAAATTATAAGGTATACTGACAATTATCTGTGCATAGTCACTATAGTGTACATTCTCTTAAGTAATTTTACCTGCACACATGTGCACCTAATTTTAATATTTGTTAATAAACCTTTACTACCTTACTTTAGTGTTTTCAAGTCACGTGAATTACCCACATTTAAGCTCGTTTTAGCCAAAATATTGCCTTGCTAAGCTATGCCTTTAATGACATCCCAGTTAAGGGAGTCTTTAATAATGTATTTGTGCATCAGAACCCGATAGAAATGTCTCAATAATCCACATAAGAATACAGAAAATACAGACTGACAGACAGAGCGATAGATGGCATACCTGTGTCCCAAGACACATGGTGTTGAGCATGATCAGGAGGAACATGAGGTACTCAAAGTAGCAGGAGGTGACAATGTACCAGACCTGGTACTGGTAAGGATTCTTGGGAATGTAGCAACGCAGTGGTCGTGCCTTGAGGGCATACTGCACACATTGGCGCTAAAGGGAAGGCAGTCAGAGACCAAGATGTTTACATGTGTTCAAGCAGGAATAACAAAGTTACAGGAATAACAAAGTTACTTTCAGGCCAACATTGCATTGGAACTTTTATAACATCCCAGCAGCTTGCACACTGCCCCAAAAAACACAAACACCCAACTATAGAATGTTGTATGCCAACACCGATTTGACATGGTCACCAACAAGAAACTTCACCCGACAACAGCCAACAACGGGTATGGCATACCGGCCCAATGTTGTATACCAACAACATTGTTTGAACATGTATGAAAACCATTATTTGAACTTGGATATGGGATATGGGATATGGGTAGAGTAGTAATAGAGTCTTTAATGCCCCCAAAGGGGCAATTTGGATTTCAGTACTAAGTAGTCAATATATACATACTGTAACAATCTCAAAAAAATCTAAGATTATGAACATTCGATTTTGAACTTCAAGGTGGAAATGGAGTAAAAACTGATATGACTAAACTGTTCCACTAAAAATGTGTTACTGTCTGCTTACGCAGCACTAGGGATGTTCCTTACGACTCATGTCCTTGATGGTTAACCGGACGAGACTGAAAAAATAAAGAAAATGCCTAGAAATCAGTCAAGCATATTATAATCTACGAGGCCAAACATGGTCGGAAAAAAACATTGGATGTATTATAAGAGCCATTTGAAATGCTTAATCTAATGTTTTCATAACGAAATCTCATGTAGTGAATGTGTTCCGTATCAGGTGAACTGTTAGGTGATAAACAGTTTTAGGCGTTTCAGCAATGTGCCTCTGGAGCGACTTGAACAGGACCAGTTCAATTCTTCAGTTGGATCGTGAGCTCGTTCATACATCCAGGGTTATTATTCTATATCTAATTAAAACAAGGTCCTTAAATTAAGTCATGAAAAGACCAACTGAACGCGAACTGCAGGGCATCCTGACCGCAGTTACTGACTTGGGTGAAGAGCTGACTGGGAGGTTTTTGCATTGAAAACAACTATTTATTATGACAATGCTGAATATGACACATGTGAAAGGCCTGAATCAAGTTATAAAGCATGAAAAGATATTCAGAACTTAAACATGTGGGGTGTGATATTAGCATAGGAGACACACCTGTCAACCATTGAATGTAAAAAACCGAAACATGAATGTCCCTTTTAACACAAGAAAATCTGGATTTGAATCTAGATAAAAAGAAAACTCATATGTTTACAGGAAGGGCACAACACACATAATCGCCTCAGCCTGTTTAGATGTAGGGCCAGTTTACAAGAGGTCCCCACTTGATATGTGCATGCAGGTTTCAGGTTTGCACCAAATCCATGGTTTGCACAATCTCTGCTTTGGATAACGTCCCAAATCCTGTTTAATAATATAATTGCAAGGGCACAGCGATGTTTCAGATAATTGAATTATACACTTATTTAGATTTCCTTTGACCTGCTACTACTCACCACTTGCATGGTGCAACCTGCAATGGAGGATTACTTTCATTTCAATGCTAGTTAATGCTGTTGTCCTAACCCAGTGGTTCCCAGGCCCCTTTGGTAAAAATAAGGTAAAAAT
>OMNR01036268.1:0-24003 GCA_900303205.1 Mora moro
AGACACAAAACACACACACATACACGCGCACACACACACACACACACAACACACACATACACACACACACAAACAGAAAACACACACACACACAGAAAACACACACACACACACACACACACACACACACACACACACACAAAACACGTACACACACACACACAAAATACGCACACTCATACAGACTCAAAACACGTACACACATAAACACAAACAAAAAACAAGTAGACACACAGTCTCACACACACACACACACACACACACACACTTTTTCTTATCCACGAGGAAAAATGTAAGTAGACTCCATTGAAGAATTAACTGTCATTACACACACACACATAAACTCCCCTGCAACAGTGTACATGGGGGGCCCTATATGATTAATACAAGAGGGGGCATCTCTTAATCTGCAGACATGGACAACGAATGGCTTGGACTCGGGCCACATCATTATTGCCTATTAGTCGTGTTCAAAAAGTATGGCTCCATTGTGTTCCTTATGACCAGGCACACCCCCTCCTGCCACTCGAAATCACATCCAGCTAAACAAACCAGCCAGCCGGCACCCTGTGGTGCGGAGATTCAAATCCCAGTCATGAGTTTGGAGACCTCTATGGCCTCCCGCACATCACCGTCTAACGTGGGCATTTCATGGCTTTGACTGCTCAAACTTCAAAGTGATGCATTATTCTATATGCCTCTGTATGTTGACTATAAGGGCTCCGCCATATGGACAAATTATTCATGTTCAAGATATTTTATGATGGATGTACCAATAGCAATGGATAGAAGCACCCTTCTTTATGTGTGGTATACAGTATGCTCAGTATAGTTTTTGTGAAACTAAGAGAAATGTTACATCTCTGGACTGATTTTTTGTTAGCATAAAATATGGTGCATGAATGCATCTAATGTCAGTGTAATGCTATCTATACATATTGTTTAGCCCTAGTAGGCATGTCAAAACCTCGAAAAACAAGGCATGTTTTGTATATAGTTGATGTCTCCTTAATTTATATTATCCACTTGTTCACTCTATAACAGTTGGTTAAGTAATCAACCCCCAGTGGGGGCTCACTGGGGAATACCAATGAACTGTTCCCGCAATGTAAAGTATCTTGCCAAATGAGCCAAATGTACTTCTCTAAATTGCTTCTGATTTATTGAAACATAGCTAGCACAGTAACAACTTCCTAAATCAACAAGTTGTAGTGAAGCCAATTCATGGACAAATACACACATACAAAACTAAGACATCTTTGACCAGTTATTTACCTCATGCTTTGCCTTTGTTACGTAACAGCAAAATTGAATTAAATTATCCTTTGAAACATGCTGTTTGCTATCAACAGCATTATACTATCTTCATTTAGAGTGTCAATAGTTTCTATATTCACCTCCTCGTCCCTGGCTGAGAATAGCTAATATGTAAATAGTGTTGCTTAGACACTTCGTCTTTGGATTTGTGACAGCCCCCTACCTTTACTTTGTTATGCTTATCTGCTCCAACAATGACTTATTATTGAGCCGCAACAATAGAAGCCCTTTTTATGTCCATCATGGAACAAAGATGGTAAGTGACACTCGGCAACAAAACATTTAATTGAACTATTGGTCGACTTCAGCTTTAGAGAAAGACCAAATGTGCTGGGGCCACCTCTTGGAACATGCAGAACGCTAGAGGCTCACTCAGTTGGGTTACTGTTCATCAGGAAAACCCCATTCCAAAGATTCATTTTTATATGAACAATTAACATTTCAGGAATTATTTAATTTGTGAATGTGGATTTGATAAAAAATATATTAAAAAGTTAATTACACCATAGTCACCCCTTTCAAGTCACTTGAAAAGGGTAAGAAATGCTCATTCTAGTAGCTAGATGTAATGAACAATAATTACAGCATTTATTTACTAATAATGTTTAAAAAAAAGTTATTTATATTATATTATTATATTATTGGTGTAGTAAAGCTCAATTAATGGTGGAATGATGATAAATAAGCGTATTTAATGTTTACATGCAAACAGTAAATACCTCTTTGCACACATGACTGAACCATTGTCAGGCAAGTTTTACGACAACAATAAAAAAAACTATTTAAATAAAAATAACATAACACAATCTACATAAAGAGTGCCCAGATGGTAGTGCCAACCAAATCCAGATCAAAGTGTGAATGTATAATTCTTCTTTATGACATGAGAAACCTGTCCAACACAAAAAATGACTTCAACCCATCCAGAACTTTCTGTTGAGTAAACAAACTAATAACTGGAAACCACTCAGCAAAGTGCCGACCTCTTCCAAGGCAGCACAAATCATGTTTGGGGAGTGAGAGCACAGTCCCTGGCAACAACACAGAATTCCTGGACCCTGATGAAGATACAGCTGACCATACACATCCTCTTTGGCAGAGGTAACAAACAAACATGCCAGGGTGGATTTTACATGGAGTTCCTTGGTGTAGATTAAAATACAAATGTAATATATTTGTCTTCTCTCGTGAGTATGAATTACAAATATCTTAACAAGTGTAGGTTCGCATGGGAGTATGATAGCCCACATGGAAGTCCTGACCATGGAAGTGTTTGACTTTTAACATGCTAAGAGTTGTATTAGTGCTATTAACTATGCTTTACACTCATTTAAATCCAAGGAACTCATAGGAGGCAGCACATAGATTGATAATGTTCAAATCAGCAACTGTTGACCCTACGGTACTTTCCTGAAGACGTGTACCCTCTAATCTTGGCTTCTCCGACCCTAACTTACATCCAATCATGGAGTGAAACAAATGTTCCACTCGTTAAAGCCGTCCTGATTGTGCTTTTAATGATCCTCAAAGTACAGCATGTGTTATTCCAGCTGTTGGTAAAGACTTGAGGAATGACTTGAGGATGTAAAACATGCTTGTTAATCTTAATGTCAATAGTACATGATTAAAGTTGCTCGATGTATGCATTAGTATACATGCGTGTATAAAAACATAAAAAATGCCTCACATTGTGTAAGGGCTCCCATTCCATGAGCTTATTTGTATTTTACTTTACCAGCGTTCTCAAGTGAAAATGAAATGACAACACACAAAATGGTATGGAAAAAAATTCTATGAAGTTAAAGAAGAATCTGGATTTTTTTTTTCCACCAACTTCTTCTAGGCACACACAAAAAAAGGGAACAATTAGAATCCACTTTCCCTTCCCATCCGGACTATTCCCACACATTTTTTTGGGCCAAGGCCTCCTGATGATCTCCAGAGGCTTTGCTTCTTTGCTCGCCAGTATGGAACTTGTCAGGGGAAAGATCTGTGCATGCAGCAGCTAAAAGTAAGACGGATACCACAAGAAAGAGCAGGAGTCCCGACTGCAAGCCAAAAAGCCAAGAATCAGAAGTGAAAAGAAGATTTTTGTACGTATTGACAAGGGGGAGAGATAGGCTTTAGAATTCAGGGATTGGGGGCTCAGGGTGCAGGGGGATTTGTGGTAACCCCAGGAGAAAAGAAAAGAAATGTCTCAACCTAAAAAAGAAAGAAAAGTGGCACATATGCCGGCGAGGGGACATCTTTGACTGACTTTTGGTTTGCGATGAGAGCTGAAGGCATTAAGTGACCAAAGTGAGGACTACAGATCCTTTAATATGACTTTTGTTCTTCAGACTGTGACCCACAGAACACAAGTGCATAGCTAATCAGTTTAACCCTGTCCCACTGGCTCATACTCTCTCCAGTCTCCATGATGTGCAGGTGACAGCAGTGCCAGGCCCACTCTGGAATCAGCGTGCCCTGCCTCCGAGGCCGGGGCAAAAGCCCCGACCTCGGAGCCACACTGACCTGGCAAGGGGAAAACCTCTCGTGGCATTTTGACTTTAAGTTCAGAGACAATGGAAATCTTTTTAGCAGCATCTCATGGACTTCTCCAGCTGTCACTATTATTTCAGTGATGATGCCATCCTTATTCTAATGAGGTTTCGTTGCTTTTGTTTTCTGATTTGTCCCCGGGTGACATTTTGTTGATGGGCTGGGTCAATCCAATGACAAGTGGGTCACAAGCTGACAAAAATGTCAAAACTGGTTGCCTTGGGTTTGCATACCGCTGGTGCATCTGCATTCAAATTTGAAGTTTGGCGATGGCGTCTTGCTTCATGTCATAGAACGCGCGATGACATGAAAAATGTGATGAAAAACAACAGACACCGCACACAGTTTAAGAACAAATTGATTCTATGACTTGAAGAAAAAGAAACAAATGAAAAAATAACTGTTATTATCTGTACCATAACATTAAAGTCAAAGCAGCCATCCTTATATGAAAGTATTACAAATAAAGAAGCATGTTACAGGGTGTGATAATTCAAAAGTATTTTGAACCTTATTAAAGGTTATTTTCACACCTGTGGATATGTCTGTTATATAGCCACATGTGGTGGGTGCTTTATACCATTCCATTTTATATAAACCCCCATTTCAAGACACAGTGCTACAGTACTGATTGGAAGACTAGAATAACACGAGACAGCTCCCCAATGGGTTAAATGAAACTTAAAAAAAGAAAAGATTTCCCCAACCACAAAGGGATGGGTGATTCTCAACATCAACCACAATGCATTTCCAGCAACTCAGCTGGTAATGCATTGCCCCTATTGACCCTGCTGTAATAAATAGATTTCATAAATACCCTTTGTTCCTTGAAAATCTAATCTGTAGTTGTAGTGGCAAAATTGTAGAGGCTAAGTTCTCCACTATTCTTTATTTTGTATGTTATTTATATCAAAACTGTATGAAAACGAATCAATAACTCAAAATGTACAACTGAACAACTGAAACATGGTGAAGGACCTTGATAAGCACCCAGAAACAGTTAATTCCAGAAAATGTGAAACATGCCACAGTACAACATAGTACACTACATACCAGTGTCTGGCCATGATGAATGGCAAACCCACCAGTCAAACCACAAACCTTCTTTCATTAGAGGGACAGCTGAAGTGCTCATAATAGACTTAGACCCCTTCATAGTGGTGTGGTGGTTTGTCAACAGCATCAGAACAATGTGTACCACTTAATTCTGACTAAGCAGAGCATGGCAACTGCTATCCTGTGAGTTTGCAAAAAGTGTAATGTCTCCATTACTAATCTCAGATGGATAAGGTATATATAATATATATAGTATATTCTGATATTTCATATAGAGATATTCATATATGTACAGATAGTATAAAGGACAATGCTATAAAAAGGTTGCTGTATTACACTAACACCCTACATTTTCACTGTTGAAATAAGGATAAATTAATAACCCATTGTTTTACATAGTATCGGCCTTACGTCTCTGCTTGGTCACAGGCCACCAAATAGCTGCGCATGTCAGTTTGTCTTTATTAAGCAACAAGCAGGTTTAATCAATGCTGGGGAAACGGTATGCTTCTTCTCTCTAATGTGCCATTAAGGTCCATTCAGAGTGACTGAACAGTTGTCACTGAAAGTGGAGAAGCACAGAGTAATCGATGCTAGTTAAGAACTGTAATTTATCACTTTGCCACGACTGTGCCTTTGCGAAATCAGGCCTTCAGTTCGTAGGGAGAGAATCTGCACAGGGAAGCTCAGGTGTTGCAGTGGCCATGTGTACCGGGGAGGGGGGGGGGCACAATTACTCTTCATCCACTAGTCTTCATCACCAATGGCAGAGGCACAACAGTTCAATCGCTGCATTATCTAAGCATATCAATAGCCTGGAATTAAAAGTAATTGATTTTTTTCTTTTCTTTTGGGGGAGGAGGAAGGGTTGGGATTTGGATCGGGAAAAGGGAACAAGGAGCTGTTACGTTAAAAACCACCAACGAGTAAATGTTGTTTTAATAGAATAATGTTCTCTAAAATCACAAATAACAGAGTATTTATTTGTGCTACTTAGGTTTATTAAAATGTTTTAATTACAGTTTTGGATACACACAATAGACAATCAAAAAATATATTTAACATTTTACTGAATGGATAGTACATAAAAAAAAGAGTACATTTAATCTTGTTATGTTATCTTCTAAATGTACATTTGTATTCAATAAACACACACCCCAAAAGTATCTTCCTGTTTTAATGATCAGCACTCAATATACAATTGGAAAAGAGGTAAGTCGAACACACAACAAAAATGTGCGTGTGCCCTTTCTCTCAACTACACCACCAGACTACAGAGTTATCAGCGAAAATGACCCCGTACACATAAATACAGATACTCGCTAGTATACATGAATCATACAGTGCACGGACAGTCAGAATGACCATAGGGGCTAAAAAAGAATAAGAAAAATTTCAATTTCAAGAACATTATTATTTTCATTAATCACAGCTCTGCCATCAACCTATCATAATGCCTTTGCGAGAGATCTATTATATGCTCCATTTAGTCTGAGCCATATTACCTCATATGTTTTCCTGGCTGACCAAATAAGACTTAAGAGATAAAACAATTTACTGTTCATTATGAGCCATGTCACCAGAATCAATCTATTACCCTGCGTTAACAGGGGTGGCTGGCAAGATCCCCTGGACTGTATTGAAGTGAAGAAAATTGATATTTATGTTTTGTATGTCCACGGTCATAAAATGACTGGGCATTTAATTTACCCCCCCACCCCCTTCCTTATGGATGGCTTTATTCTTCATTTTTTTCCTCCTCCTGGTGGGCTAAGGCACCCTTCTCGTCTTTAAGCAGCCTCTGACCTGTGAAAGATTCTAACAAATTAGCTTCTATTGTGGAGCCAAAGGTGCCGTCAATGAGGGGCTGCTCGGCTGCGTCCAAAGTATGATGGGAGAGCCTGGCCACGGAGCAGGGAACCTTGACATGATTGAATTAACCCTTTGTAGGAAGTGTTCTGATAAGGACGGCGGCCGAGGGAGACGGGTTAAGGAATGTGCGGTTTGTCCTTCTTTGACAAGAGACAGATGCAAAATGTGAATAAGATTGCTTAAACACTCCCTGCGAGCAAGGGGTCCTTTTAATAGTGTTTACATTGACCGTGTGAGCGTGTGAACTCTGTGTACAACCCATGGGTATCCAGTGTTAATTTGTGTCCTCATAGAAATAGCATAGCATTGAATAGCATTTGGAAATAAATAGTGTACAAGTGAATGGTTCTCAATGTCAGCCCTCTGTATCTTATTTTTCTCTCAACAGAATTACTGTAGAGTAATTCAGATATTAGATTCATAGATAGATTCATAGAGTCATAAGGTGTGCATGTTTTCCCAATTGATATTTTGGCACGCACACGCACACGCACACGCACACACACACAGACAGACAGACAGACAGACAGACAGACAGACAGACAGACACGCACACACACACAAATTAAGCCTGCAATAATCTGATTGAACCGTAAAAATACAAAGACATGATTACAGAATATAATAGATATACGTATAGATTTTTTCTGTGATTTAATGTTGCTTTTGGATATGATTTTTTTTTTATATCATCCATGGGTGTGGCAGGACATTATGTGCACATTTATTGGCCTCATCTGTAGGTAAACATGTAATATGTGATTATTTGTTTGGGTTTTGTTAAGTGAAGATGAATTTCATTCCGATTGCAAAAGGTCAGCGCGACATGAAAGTGGTATTCATCTGTATTGGTGTGGCTAGGGATTTCCATTGTCAAAAAAAAAATCATTATTTATTGGTTAACAATTGAACCTGCTAACTATGTCATAATTCACTCACCACTGGCTGCATGAGGTTCAATTCAATGGGAAAGTACTGCACTGTTTTTATGTACATTTTTTCCAAGTTGCATTATAATACTTTAAGGACAAATATAAAATCTCACTGGAGAATGGAACAGAATACAGATGGATATGAATCAAAATGTGTACGTATATTCATATGGAAGCTCCATCCCCAAGAACATGTCCGCACGATTATTAAGCTATCAGAATGGGTAAACACCATTTAAAATGAAAATGGTAGTTCACTCTGGCCCTGATTCAAGGGATAGTTTACCCAAGAAAATGTATGTACCTCATGCCCTTAACAACAGTTGTACAAAGGGGGGAGGAAAAAAATAAATAAAGGGGAAGAAAGGATCCCATACCACAGTATTGCCTTCAGGGAAACCATGAGTGTAGGGAGGACAATGGGGTCAAAGCAACTTGATTTGTATCTTATGTCCCGTGGGAGTGGAGAATACACCAGTCCAATGCAAGTTACCTGCCCTGTGGCTACCCCCTTTACTCCTAAACAATAAGCTGAGATACCACGAGATGTTTACCCCAGAGGTAGAGAAAGTGGAGGGAGTAGAATTGTGTTGGAGAATAAAAATGAGTATAGGAGCCAGAGGGGGGAAAAGAAAAAAGAATTATCATAATAAAATATATGATTACAAATCATCAGCCTTTTGCATTTTACTGTAGCGCCACCTGAATGAATCAACATCATCTGAGCATTTTTAATTTAGTCTGCATGTAGTATATTCTTAGGGACGGAAAAGCTGCTTATTGCCTTTCATATTAGATGCCGTTGATATGCAGACATTTGAATTTGTTTTCGGGTTATGACAGCATCCCTAAAGGAATCTATTTTAGGCACTTTTTCTTTTTCAACAGTCTGAAGACTGAAGTTTATTATGAGTTGTATTCTTTCCACTAGGGTAAAACAAAAAACATATAAAGTAATCCTATTGTCCTTTTAGTGGCTGCAGGCACATTAGCATGCACAATAATTACACGCTGTTCAGCGATAAATCAGCTGTTCGGTGATAATTTGCAAACTATCCCCCCTTAACAATTCATGCTACACCAAATACAATATATTGCATAGTACATAATGTATATACTGCAATATAATCATTGACCATTGTTCCTATTGTGGACACATCACGGACGTCAACTTAAAGATGGAGTATGAAATTTCTAATTTTATTTTAATTTGGTTAAACGCTTGGTTTACTTTACTGGTTTAACTGTAGAATGTATGTTTTTTATTTATGCAGTATTACCGTTACTAAACCACTATGTGGTTTAGTTTGTGCATGCAGTATGTATTAGCGTTACCAATAGGCTACTGTACTGAACCTGTGGCTCATTAAAAGGTCTGAATACCGTGAAGACATAGACAATTACAGACATAAATGTGTGTTTGTTTTGAGCCAACTGTAGGATCAATCTCTTCAAAGCGGTTTCTCCTGGTGTGCGTTCATGTTGGTAGAGCAAGGTGAGAGCGGCTTGGCGGGCAGTGCGATGAGATCAACTGGAAGGGCCTTTCCGAGCTTCTGGCTGCATACTCCAACTTTAATAAAACACTATCATTAGCAAATTGTGAAAACATATTTAAAATGTGATTTTATCTTCTGCTAAGGTATATGGACATAAACAAAAGTACAGTTTATCTACAGCCTAGACATAAACATAGGACTATATAAGCGTAATTTACAGCATTGGCCTGCTATAATATTTATTTGTTAAAGACACAAGGACAACACAATCCCCACCTTAGTCATAGTCATGTACGACTGCTCTCTAAGATGATTTGGCTTCTGTTAAAGCAATATTTAACCTGTCCCACCATCACATACATGCAAAGAGGGATAACAAAAATGTAGGCTATGACTGTATTGAGCAAAGCATCCAGTGTTTACCTCCCATTCACTTGCATTGAGGCTATACGAAAATTGCTCGAACGTCTACTTTAAACTCGTATCGAAAGAAAGGTGTTTGTAGTGTAATTTATTAAGTTTATTGTATAAAGGGTCTACGTTTTTATGTTTTGCCGATTCATTTTAGTACGAGTGAGTATTTAGAGTATCATGTGTTAGCATGTAGCAGTAGCAGTGGTAGTAGTAAACAAACGAGTCCGACGCTGTTATCGAGTAAAAGCAGCATTTAGCTAATCGCTACGTTACTTTTTTTTTGTATGGTGTATTATTTTAATGTTACCGTTTTATTGGGACAATAAAGTGTATGGTGCTGTAATAATAACGCCAACAATGTACTGGTGAGGTTAGTCTCAGCCTCTACGGTCGCCTCAGGTTACTGTCGCCTGCGTCCACAGCGCAGCGTTCAGCAGCAGTCGTACGTGAACGTTACGCCGAACAGGCCAGTACAGGTGTACAGGTGCACAGGTAAACCTTGCTCACGTGTGTTCGTTCTCAAATGACCCTATGTGCAATGTTTTCTTTGCGGACGCGTCCTAACCACAGACTGTAGACGGGTGCTAACCTAGCGGTTGAATTCATGTCTGTTTACTTCACAGATGCTGACATTCGTGCGCTACTATGGAGTCAGCGGTGGCATAATGTTGAGGTAGGCCTAATGGAAATAGAAATGATATGACAAGCGTTGTTTAAAATGCATTTAGTGACTACCTGCTACCATGGCTTTGCAATGGCTTAGGCCTAGCTTACATCATGGTATTAAACCCTTTCTGGAAAATATCTCAGTTGGGAAAGGTCTGTTGTGGATCACAAAGAAAGAAAGTCACAAATGTGTGCAGCAAAGCCTAAATAAAATGCAACAGAAATATCCAATACGCCTACCAATACTAAAAGTATAGGGGATAATTGTACTAATGAGCATACAGGTACATTAACTTCAATTAAGGAATGTTCTGGCCTACATAACCATATAAAACAAGTCGCTTGTGTAATATTATGTTAAATCCGATCCCATGTCTGTCACATCATATTTGTAAGCATTGTATTGGAACTTGTGAACACACACGCAACACATGTTCCATAGGATTGTGATCATATCTGAACCTCTGAGGGCGGTATGTTGGCAGGGAAACCAGAACACATCATGAAACCAGAATGTGAGCCTCAGTGCAAATGCAATCCTCCCAATGTGTTGGCATTAGAGATAAAGTGTAACGCGTCCATCGGACAGAGACGTCACCAGATAATGGCTAGCCATTGTGAGTCTTTCGACACTCACTCAATTTTATTGAAGGACTCCGGCATGATCGGCTTCAAGCAGCCATCACTCACCAATAAGCAGTTTAGCGTGCAGTCAATCTTTCTTTCTTTCTTTCTTTCTTTCTCTCTCTCTCTCTCTCTCTCTCTCTCTCTCTCTCTCTCTCTCTCTCTCTCTCTCTCTCTCTCCTCTTCCTCTGCCTCTCCCTTCAACATAGGCCCTAAATGGGCCCATAGAATGATACAGGTAATATGAATACTTTGTTTGTAAACATGGTATTTAGAGGTTGGTCTTAAACAGCTTTTAACACTTAAGACACTTGATTGCAGATCAAAACCTTAAATGCCTGAATTAAAGACAACAGGTTTTACGTTTTCTTATCGAATACACGCGTTAAGGTGCATTCAAAATACGCCCGCTGTTACCTTTTTTTGTGAGTATAAAGCGAGAAACTTATGAAGAAGGATATTGTCAGTGTATGGAGACTAATTCACTCCCTTTCTTGTCGTAGGTAGAATGAGCAGCACACAGAAGTGGTATATATATATATAACATGATTAATAGGAGTGACCTTTTAAGAAGGAGCTAGACATTTTTACATTGTAGCTCAACAATCTATACATTTTTAAAAATGTATGACGGTGTTATGAAATCTGTTTATTGCAGCAGGCCAGGGTTATTTAGAGAGAATAAAAAGGGAAAAAATGCAAAGTCCGTTGGAGGTGACCTTTATCTTGCTTCTGGAAACAATTACCTGCCAAATTACAGCCGCACCAGATCAATGCATTTTTTTTCCTTTAAATAAACATTTACAGAGGCAACAGTCTGATACCTGAAGTGCTCCGTGAACATTATGTAATGAGAACTACCAATAACATCCAGATGCAGTCATAATTTATTCATAGGTTTTGACCGTAAAAATTGTCCCTAGCTGCCTCATGACTATAAGGATAATCTAATAATTGAACTGTCCTTAAGAAAGCCAAATCTCATCATAGCGAGAAACCTTTTCACTATTATCGTTAGTCATCATTTTGAGAAACCCTCTGGTTTTACTCACTCCACTCTGTCAATTTGTGTTGTTGCTTGGTGGAAACAAGCTTCTACTGGGATAGGAGTAACAACATGTCAACCATGGTTAAATGTGTCAGAGCTTGTTAGTACAAAAAGTGCTGTTCAAAAAGATGATCATGACTGAAATAAGTTATAGTCAAACCAGCCAAGAACTGAGAACCTAGCTAGCTAGCCTGCTATGTTGGCTATAAGTCTTTGCCAACTCGGTACATATTGTACTGATGTCTGATTATAGTTGCTTTGCTAAAGCCCTCCATCATGCTGAGTTCACTGGATAACAGAATGCCTTGGGGCCAATGAGAGAGACATATCCATGCCCAGACCCATCAAAAGCAGTTTTCTCTGTCGAGTGGCAGCGCCACATGACGTGCAGAATACAAATAATCTACAATGTAAATCATGCAGCATGTCAAGTGTTACAGATTGTTGAGTAGATGGTGAGATACAAGATACATACAGATACAAGTGTCTGCTAAATTACTGAATTGTAGTAATATTAGATTGTTTGGGATTGATTTGTTTTAAACCTTTGTCTTCCAGATTCTTCACCATAACAACAGCTGAAAACGTCTGGACAACACACCTGGACAAATAGGTACAGAAAACGTATTTCATTCTAGAGCAACCACAGAGGCTTAAAAAAACACAATGTTTGGTTACTGAATGATGGCAGGCTAATCTGTGTCTGGCCTGTCTGGATCAATATGTTTAAACAGTAACTTAATTATCTTTAACTTCAACCATTTCAAGAGACAATCACATCTTCTGAGCTGGCAGATTGACATTGTAGAAGTATTAAGACATAGCAGAATTGTTCTTCCGTGGTAGAGTCTCATTTCTGCATCGATGTGCTTCTATTAGAGCTGAATGGCATGCTTAAGCAGGGGAGCAAGGGAGCTTGGGTCCCACAGTAGTGGACATAGAGTTAGAGTGGATACAGATTCCTGTTACCTCTACATTTAAGGATACCTGAAATATTTACAGCAACAGTTATATAATGGAATACATCTCTATGTTACAAATGTTTTGTTTCTGAGAAAAGCATCATTTTTTGTATTATTTCTTGCTAGTATTGTAGTATAGTAGTATTTTTTTATTTTTTTTCAATTTGGACGTCAAGACAGCTAAGAAGTAGGGATTGTTCATTTTACTTCTAGAACTAAGACATGGAACCAAAAACCCAACAGTACCCACACATCGTGAGTACACTAGTCAATTGACAATAGGATGTAAATATCAATAGCATGCTTCATCAGATTATTGTTTTGGATTATGTTTGGAGTATTTCAGCATAATTCAGATCTCAAGAAGTGGTCATTCCATAGCTCACCCACTTATATGTGTGCCGCAGTTCGTTCATATATAAATGACTAGGGCAGTAACCAATGGTGGACTCACCTATTTTTGTGTTTAATTGGCCATATTGTCTCTGGAGTTAATTGGTTCTCCAAGTCCAGGTAGTTACTAAATGTTTGGCAGCATTAGAACCTCAGCACTTTTCCATTAATGGTGCGTGAAATGAAATGTTTGATACTGCAAATAAAATCAGTGATATTCAAGGATGTTATGGTTGGTAATGTGTTGAAACTGCCATTTAATGGGTCTTGGAAGATTGGGGTAGTGTCAGCCGTAACCGCCTGGGCCCTCTAGTGACATTGCTAGTTGCCTCTCCATTCCCTTAACGACTGTCTACACTGATTACACAGACCCCCAAAAGCTTAAAGCTTGGGGAACATGCTCTATTAGTAGTCCAATTAGAACCATTAGCATATTCTGCCCCATTTTGATACAATGATTATGCTGCACAAAATCCAAACCTAAAGATAGAGGGAAAAACTATTAATATAAAAAAGGATAGCTTAAAGACGAGCAGGTGGATTTTATTGTTGTGAAATTTATGAGAGGTTACACAACCACTAGTGCTTTTAAGGGGTGCGGGTGAAATCATTATTCTGCTTTTAGTTGGTTTTAGGTCAATTCAATTATTATTATTATCATATGTAGCACACTGAGTAAGTATTCAGTGTTGTATGTGTTTGTATTACTTTGTACTCCACTGCACCAGTGAATTTTACTTCACATAACTTAACTCACTTATTTCTCAGTATTCTCACTTACTAAACCTGAAGTAAAAAGTCATTCTATGAAGAAGAAAAATACATGCAAAATAATACCACAAAATAAATGACATGTTGTGTCTTTATGAGTGAAAATCCCAATTCCCTGATATAATTTGAATATTTTTCTGAAAATGAATCAATTAAAAATGTGCTTTCAATTTTAAAAGCCTAAAAAGTGTAATTTTAATAGATGTGATACTAGTTTTATTGATGCTATATGTTGTGCTAATTAAAACAAGGGGGGAAGTGGATTATCATCAACCATGTTCATGAGGGGTGACAAATTTGGTATGTAAGAAATCCACACCACTAAAAATGACTACTTGTTAATACATCTATCCCAGTCTTCAATGAGAATAGACCATCCAACATGTATAGGGCATTGATACATACAATAGAGCATTGACACTGGCAATTGCAAAACCAACATTCATGCTACAATGTACAGTGACCCTTTCAGTCATTAGTTCTAATTTTAATATAATGAAATTAGTGAAGTGCAATGGTGTTTCTATGACTACAGAGATATTACTTCCTTATTAACCACTGGAGTGGTATACCTTTCTCATCTGTCACCTCGCCAGATATGCAATCTTTTGCATGTGTTACTAGCATATGGGAACATTCTGAAGCTGCAGTTAAAGATGAAATCTGCTGGGAATTGGATTATGTAGCTTATCAATTAACACACTAACTTTTGAGATGATCTTACCTATATTGCGTCTCACTTACATGCCCGCATTTTTGACGAATGAATGCATTTTATGTTGACAAAACATACGTATTAGATATTTCTTAAAAGAACATTCTGTACCATCCATACCATAATGTCATATTCCTCAGTCATATTGAATATCAGACTTGTTGATTGACTGAGCTATGAGACAAAGTTCAGCTGATGATTTCACAAAATCATCACTAATCTCAATCGATTTGGCAATAAGCACAGATAATGCAGTGCTTTCAGTAATGTGTGCTTCATGTACATGTTGACATTGATAAATGGTGAAAACAAGGCATGGCTGTTGGAGAAGGAGCGGTGACTGACAGCTTTTAATGGCCACAGCAGCAGTGAGTGTGCCAGTTAAGGAGTGAAATGAAGCGTTAATCTGTGTTTGCAGAGGTTATGTCCTCATTTCTTAGGCACATAAGACAACTGACACTGTCATTTTTTTTTACTCCTTGACTGAATTTAGACCTACACATTTAAAAATATGAATGCCCACATTGCACTGACTAAATACATTCTGTGGCCAGTCAGCAATATGTCAAATAAAATTTTCTCTTGAGGTTAAGTTTCATTACGCCACAATTATATATATTTCTGTATATTGTATATTGATTGCATTGAAATTTCAGATATAAATTGTATTTTATATTCACAATACTGTTGACCTAATTATCCTGCATAGGAGTACTTACTTTCATGCCAACTTACATGCTAGCATAATACAAATGGATAATACTCTCACTGTATTATGTATGCAAATTGCAATATCTATTATACTATTATATATACTACTTCAGACTAATCATTTGGTAGTAACTGTTTTTATGTAAAAGTATTATTTCAATTATTGTCAAAAAAAAGTGATGCAAACTAAAAGCCAAATAGTCCATCCTAATGTAGCCAAAACCAAATTACTCTACCGGATACATTTATGATCACCAATCAAACACGCTGTCAGTATTTACATGCGTAGCATGCATGTGTTGCGATACCGTGTGGGTTGTTTTACCATTTCCGTAAGGTGGCTTCCAAGTAGGCATATTGACAACAGAAAAAAGACGTCTCACTTAACTGGTAAACATGCTGGCGGAACACAAGCCTGTTCTGTGTGATAAATATTCAGGTGTTGATGACGGCACGAGATAACCGGCGTGTCTTCAGAGGTTATCAGGGAGGCTGCCACATTTGGATATATTTTATCAGAGACTATCTGCTGTCGCTAGTGGCTACCGCAGGAATCAAAACGCTGAGATTTTCACAAGAATGAATCAAGATTGCACTTAGTTAAATCAATAGATCTCTATGCGTAACCTTTTTGAAAGGAGATGGGAATAATGATTTTAAATTGTCCTTGCTTTAAAATGTTAAGGGAGCATTTGGAAATGCAAACATAAAAAAGGGAATAATGTGTGTTTATGCTGAGAAAATGTCTGGCTTTTTTGTATGAAAGAAATGTCAATTATGCCATATGAAATAATGTCATCGACATCAATATCCTATATTGTATATCAATAAATTGCATGCAAAAGAACCAAAGGTTGAATGATAAAGCATATTAAATTACCCAGAATCATTTTCAATAAATGCCAATTGCATACCGCTCCTGGTTTTATTAATAAAAGTGCAGATGCCTGCCAAGGATATACTGCTTTTGGTAAATAGGTGGATGAAGTGCAGATACATATAATATTCTCTTTAACCTACACTTGGTGATTGAATAAAATTATACTTAATTAAACACACTAGTGCCAACATCTCAGATTTATGCCATACCTTTTTGGCAATTAAGCCTTTGAAGGTGGAACCTCTTTTGAAAAAAGGCTTTTAGATTAATCATATTATTTGTAGGTTCTGAAACAAGAATGCTTCTTGACCTCCCCTTCCATAAGAATCCATTATCTTAAACTATCACAGTAATCCAGGCTTTGGAAGGGGAGAGAGGGAGGCAAGAATCAAGTCTAATAGATAGCAAATAAGATTAATCTATGATCTAAGTGCCGATTACACTTGGACCTGCCCTTGAACACTCAGGTGTAACCTTGAGATTTGCATCCACTTCCAGGCCAGCAATTGGATTGAAAGTCTCTTAAGGGCCTTGGGTTAGTGGAGGGGCACTTTGCCAAGACCTTACCCTTCAGAGATCAAAGGCCAAGCAGCTTAACCCTTACAAAACCAAAGGTGTTAAATATCGCAGGTAATGGTTGGCTATAACAAATCTATAAAATACATTAATTGGTGAACTTGTGCCCATCCTATCTGATTCATGTGTTAGTAGTTAGTAGCATATGGCGAATGCTGTACTATTGATATAATATCAATGATAGTATATAGCATTATTATATCTATAGTTCAGGAATAACTATGGATATTTTTATTTATTTTACTATTTAGAATATTTGTGAAACATTTTTATGAATTGCCACATGTGACACTTTACAAAATCCTTACCAGGATGGCTATTTTTAAACTAATAATATTCACAGAATGTATCTTTCTACTTCAATTCTAAAGAATTGTTCCGTGATGGACTGAGCACACGTTTAACATATGGAGATCAATATGGGTCTTTCACTCAAGGTTCAGATCCCCAACACGTAGGACCCTTAGACAAACACAGACTTGGTGGATCGATGCTCCCCTTAGTTTGACTCTGAGGCTGACTATTTGATTAATCTGCCGGGGCAGCCAGGGAAGAGAGACCAGGCATACAACAGCTGATAGTTTCATGCCATTAGGATAGCTAGAGTAATGAAATTTCATTTAATTTGTCAGGGAGAAAGTGCTAATGTTAAAAAGCTTTTGGGTAATAAAAAAAAGTCTTGAGAGATGTGAGCGAAAGCCTTAAGTAATTACTCTTCGTATCTTGGGCCCTGGTGGTGGAATATTTACATTATTGTCATGGAGGTCCAAAGTGTAATTCAATTAGTGAGGTGGGTAAGCTCTTTATTCCAAGATTTTTCTCCCCTTTTTGCGAAAGAAAAAAAAAGGGAATATGTGGACAAAGCCACTTTTCCTTATGATGGAATTGCTTTGTAGCAGTGGCACAGGGCACAGCCTCAGTGAGTCATTGTTATTTTATAGCATAATAAGTGTGTGTCACCTTTAGCTGTTTGAACCACAATGTGTTCAATCCGAAAAACCCTTTGACAATGCCAGATTAGCATCCGCAAACCCACCGTGGCTTTGAACTACTTAAAAGCATCGGCACATTTTACACTGTTAGTGTTTATTTCGTTTTTGTTTAATTATTTAATATGGTTTAATTATTTAATATGGTTTGTTTACCAGCAGCTTTTTCATAAAATTATTCAGTTCTGATTCAGAGTACTATATATGTAATTTGTGAATGTCATATGTAATAATCTACAAAAGGTTAAAATAACTTTTGCTATGCTAACAAGCTGGAAACAAGAACAAGGCCATCAAAAACAAAATAGATGGAAAGAGGGAGAGACTCTGAACGCTGACATAGTACAATATGTACGACATCGGGAGCCCGGGTTGAACTTAATGCTGTTGCAGTTTACACTCCAAGGGTAAAGGCTTCATGATGGTGGTAAAAAAAGGTCTTAAGAACAAAATAATCATAAATCGGGCGAGCTATGTGTTGCGTCTGACATCTCTATCAGGATACATCAGCATCCTTTCTCCCACCATCCCAGCCTCTCCAAGACAGATGTGTTAAAGGGCCGGGAAACGTATCTGACCGCTGGCTTACTCTAATGAATAACTCCCACTTTAGGTCCTGCAATGTAAGCAGAAAAATCCACCTTGCAGGCGCTGCGGCATCGCCATGAATCTAACCCGACAGCCGACATAATATAAAGGCGACAACACTTGTATGACTTCCATTTTCTTTGCTTTCTATTGATTTTCAGTTAATAACGGAGGGAAATACTAAACGTCTGCGCTGAGTACCTAATAAATCCTGTCTGAGCTTTTTTTATTGAGGAGAATTTAATAAAAGCAGTGGGCAAGGCATGGGGATTTGTCTCCAGTGAGGGGAGACAAAATGGGGCTGGGGGGGATGAGTGTGGAAGGGTAAATCCAAAGGCTAAACAGTCATTCATTATGTTTACATGTTCCATGACCATAACCATGGCAATTTATCCGTAAAAAAGCAGAAACTCTTTCTTTTAAACAGTTATGAATTTTATGTGATTAAAATAATAATACATTTTCTTTTTCATTTTATGACCTCTGAGAAGGTAGTTCGGCTAAACTGTCATTAAACAATGCTACTCGTGTATTCACATGTACAGCACATATAGCTAAAATGTATTTTTCAATTCCTGGAGGCTTTTAATGATAGAGATAACATTATTATACACAAAATGTAACTAATGACACGCAAACAAAGAGAAGGTAGGTAAAGCATCTACCCCCAGGGGAGAACAATGTCAACTAATGCATCATTTTCAGTTATCTTGCATGAGGAGTAAGAGTAAAAATGCCCAGTTAATTTACATCAAGGCACAACAATTGTATCCATATTTCTTGATAAATGAGCATCACCCCCAGGAAATAACTAATCAAGATAGGTCATATGAAAGCTAAAAGTCTTTATTAGAGCTAATTGGGGGCTATTATAAAATGATTCTGGTGAAATCTGTATTCTATATCTGGAATACAGATTTCATCAATATCAGGAAAAAATACATATATATATATTCAATAAAAAGACATACTATTGTACATACTATTTTTATATTTTCTATTGTATTAATATTTTTGTCAGTATTAAAAAATGTCCAACCATTGTAATTTGGAGCATGATGTGCCCCCCTACATGCATGTTATTGGTTATTTAGTTGTCTTGAACCTTAGACTTCGTACTTATAGAGTAACTAACTCTCTGATATCCAATCTAAATCTCTTGTTAGTAACTGCATTTGACTGGGCATAGAAAAGTCACATCTGGTGGTTACATACATTTATGATCATGACATTTGAACTAATCCTGGACTAATAGTTAATTTTCTAAAATGAACACTGACAGATTTGTTTTTGTTTTAATATTATTGATATATACTTATGCCGGGCAGTTTGACAAGTCCTGCGTTGTTTATTTAAAGTGTTAGCCAAGTTACCAAGGAGACAAAATTACACCAATTATAGGGAAAGGAACTCCATTCCATTACGGCTGAAGTTGTTTTTTTAAAACTAATAAGTGTTTGGTTTTTCTTTTTTTTCTTGTTTTTGGGCTAAAAATAGAGCATTTCGATTCTGCTGGAGGTTACTGAATGTTTCCTGGCCCATGCTCAGAAAGTTATTTTCCCTATCTGTACCCACAGCCTTTTTCTTTGTATGAGAAAAGTCACTTAGGTTCAAGCCATTAAAGGGCTACCCTCACGGTGGTTATGTTTTCTCACAATTGAAACTTACAGACGGAGATTAGCAGACAATTGATTTAAGGAAAGACGGAAACCTAGTATGGAGACATGATAACCTGTACAGGTCACACACCGAAGAATGAACAAACGAGGGAAAACATCTAAACTGACTAATTCAATTACAAGGTATCAAGTGTAGTTGAATATTGTTGTCTTTAGACTAGATTGATGATCAGTTGTAATCTTTTACAGTTGAACAATGCATTGGCAAAATAACACTTTCACTCACATAACACAGGGCATGTAGCCTGTAAACTCTAAACTCATACTATAAAGATATGACCGCTAAAAAGACGACTACACATAACTACAACCGTTATGTGTGAATATAGCTTGTTACCTTTTAATCGTAAGACAATGCACATTTGTTTGTTAAGTTGTGTTCACCTTGGTAACACTGAGTTCAAACTTTTCTTCAGGAGAGCAACAATAGATCATTTGATCTGTGCAGAGAGAGCAGAGTCAAGTAATTGAGTCATTTTAATAATCTAGGGTATAAACACCAAGTACATCAGTTACAGGACCCGCAAACATATGGTAATTAACTTTTACTACATTGATATATTACTCCCCTCCCCCAAGTCTCTCTCTCTCTCTCTCTCTCTCTCTCTCTCTCTTTCTCTCTCTCCATCTCTCTGTCTCTTTCTTTGTCTTTCTCTGTCTCTCTGTCCTCTCTATCTCTCATCTGTCTCTCTCTCAATCTGTCTCCTCCTCTCTCTCTCTCTCTCTCTCTCACTCTCTCTCACTTACCATATTGCAGGAGAGGAATCATTTGCTTGATTGGAGTTGACTTTTAAAGACCAGAGAGTACCCTGCACTCTTTCTCCCTGTGTCTTACACAACACACAAATAGCAATCTGTGACAAATTCACACACATAACAAAACTCATCATCGTGCCAAATTTCCTGAGTGAACCAATTGTACAGCCAGTGATATAGAACTTCCAAGTTGGTGAATTAATACAAAAAGTCACAACAAATTCTTACAATATACCCAATTCGTAGATGTAGTTACTTTTAATTATTTAGTTGAGCGTGCGTCTCTTTACTTTTAATAAGCAAGTGGCTTCCTGTGTCTGAGGGCGAGCCATGCTAAACCTTCCCATACTGCCGGACGTCTATTATCCTGTCAAGAACTGCTGTGTGTTCCTCAGGAAAGGAAGTTATTTCATTTCCAGGTTTTGTCTGTGTTTGAATGTGAGCGACGCTCTTTGTGCAATATTCGCTTGTTTCAACTCCCCTCGCTATCCTAATCAAAATATACACCCTGGCTTTGTCTTGCAACTGTTGTGCGCCTCGTTGGGAATAAAGAAAATTAGCCACTTCCTCAATTGGCAGTTGCTTCTCACAGTTTCTTATCTCACAGATAAATAGATAAATTATTTAAGTTTTTTATTTGTGAGTGACATTCACGTCTTAGACTCTGAGAACAAGCGTTTTCAGAGTACAACATTGTAGCCAAGTGCTAGGCAGCACTGGAACAACTTGTTGGAATTTTTTTTTTAAATCTCCAGAGCGATATTTCTTTGTCCAACTAGTTTGGAAATTTGTCCATTGAAAATCATTGGAATAGAGTCCCTTCCGTGGTGCTTTTTCAGCTTTGAAAGACCCATTCCAGCCTTTCTACAGTTAGCCTTGGGCCATTCTAAAGAAATCTCCTAAACTTCATGGGTTTGAGCACATGTTTATGTAATGACTATGCTTTCCAAAACTCCCATTATTTGTTTATTCTCATTGGCTGCAATAGCCTCAGTTTATTGATCAGGTAATCTCAGCGGAGGGGCACAGACATTAGCCTCATCAGGACTAATGTAGCTAATGTGATATCAGGCCAGTTGTAGTGAATGGTGAACTCAAAAGCCATCTTTGGGGTAACGTCTGTAACATCTGTAACTGTTGTTTGCCTCTTTCCCTGCTATTCCCTATTGGCAAATCATAACATTTGTTACCTGTAAACAAAAGAGCAAATTCATATTGAACCGCCTCTGTAAACCCCCCACACTGGCCCCCAAAAGAAAAAGTTTGAAGAAGTTGTTGAAATACATTGTCATAGTACAGAATTGAACCCTCTCTTTATCATCCGATGATGCAATACACTGGACACAGGATATCAATTTCAGTGTTTTCAGTAGTAGAGTTAGGCAACACATGATAAAACATTGAATTGATAACTTTCACAAACACAGATGCAGATATAAACATATAACAGTAGTCAGCTATAGATGCATATTGTACATAACTAAATAAGAGAATGTTTTTTTCAATGCTTTTCTGACAATTCACATTCTCCGTATCGAGCGTCAAATAGATTTAGTTTAGTTGAGAGCCAAGCGATGTACGGACGACTCCAAAACAAGCTTGCTGTCACGGATAATACAAAATATTGGCGAACAGGCCTAATAGAGAGGGGGGTAATCCTGTTCCAGAATGCTGTGCTGAGACTGCTTGTATTTACATATGCAGAGGATCCCGCTGTTTTGAGCGCACCATTGACAAGACAGAGCAATTAATCATCGCCATATTCACCCGCAGCGTAACTGACGACCCTTGCATCCTGCCACGATGTGTGCAGGTGTGAATCGAGCTGCACGAGAAATTTTATAATTGTGCTCTGTTTGTCATGTGCATGTTTATGCTCAATGCAAATGATAGATACATATATAAATAAATCATAACTCAAATTGAATTGATCCAAATTAATTCTGTTAATGGATTAAACATGGAAAACTAGAGAAGAAAATACGTGTACTCTATCCAAATTTAAGAAAAATAAACATTGTTTTTATTGCACTACGTTAAGAGCAAATGATCTAATCTTTCAAAATCGTTGAATGTGGAATCACAGAATGCTTCTTTAAAAGGGTACGGTCAAAATATTCAGTATTAGTTATTAGTTATTACAGTGCTATGCTATATTATACAGTATATTATATGTATCCTGAAGTGAAGACCAAAGATTGCTGTATTGCAAAGTCCAGAGTTGACATAGAAATACATAGTAGTGAAATGCATAGTAGTCATGGGAACAGTAATGTGACTCTCTTAAAATAACAGTACTATTCATCGTCATATCATCATTCAGTATTTCATTTTTAAATATCATATGTCATTCAGTAACTTCATCTATCATTATAAAACATTGGAATTGACTGACCTAGATTACATCCAATACTAAAATATAAGCATTAGATATTAGCACCTATAGCTGTGCACTTACTGACCAATGACGTTGGAGGGCACATCACACATGCAGTGTGTAGACAGACGAGGCACTCTATGGACAGACGAGGCAGAAGGACACATCTCTAGCTTTATGGGTCAGAAAAAAAAAAACATGTAAGAATCTCAGTCTTTTTTTTTTTTTCTTTTGCTCAACTGCCTCCTCCCCAATTTTCATTTTTTTTAAGCCTTTAAATTATCCATTGGCGAGTTCAGAGTCGATTTGTTATCAAATCAGGCGTCAAGCGTCTCTGATTCATTGTTATTCAGCACTCGGGCTGATTTATATGCAGAATGTAAAACAGATGCCTTACGTGATACATATTTATAGTGAGCCCTGCTCTCACAAGATTTATTATAGCTTCTTTCATGGCAGTGTGAATGGGCTTCACCGTGATGACTTGTATTTCCTCTCCACTGCCAATGCCAAACTCATTAAAAGGGGGTGTGACTATTAATATACATTGTAATACAGACAGTTCTTAATTTATAACCCCATCCACACATTTGAAATCTCTCCCTTTCCTCCACCACTCAGTGTTGGATTGGTGGGGATG